>JAURVB010013003.1:0-23902 GCA_033002965.1 Piper betle
GGACGCCCTACTCCATCCTCATGCTTGTTGCTGCCATTGGAGAAGAAGCAAGGGAAGGAAATGTCATGTTGCTGTCTTGCTGATTAAAGGAGTTGCTGAAATCCACCCTGCTGCAATTAAGGTCGCCATTGAAGGTTGATGTTGCTGCTAGGAGGAAGACACCTATGTTTGCTGAATTGAAGAAGGAGACTTGAAGAAGGAATTGCTGAAATACACCTGCTGCAACTAAGGACGCCATTGAAGGAGACGCCTTGGAGGAGTTATTGCAATCCAGAGGAGGAAGACAATCTTTCCCTTCTGAAGTTGAAGTAGCATTGCAGTTGCAATTTTCATGCATTTAAGCATGATATATCTATGGAAATGAATAATTAGGATTGGAAATCGCCATCCCTTGGATACTTGTGACTCTTTAGTCTCATCACACTGTCTCTTTGCGCGGCAAGGGCGCCTCGGTCCCACCGAACCCTTCCAACCCGACGCGGGAACACTCTAACCCGCACCAGCGGACGAACCCGCGCCCGAACAGTAGGTATGGAGTAGGAGCTCGCCGCCTAGGTGCGATGACACGCTTGGAGCTTCTACCAGGTCCGTTTAGGACTCGCCTCTATTTTTACTCTATTCTATTATATGTTTATTTTATTATTTGCAGGATAGGTTAAGTGGCATTTTATCGGATCCTACCTAACTCGGGCCATTTAACTGAACAATATTTCGGATTAATAACCCCTCGAGGATGAGATCCCTCGATGATGATTTCGAAAACAAGATCTACCACAAGTTGCCTTCGGGGCTATTATATGAATCCCTTCCCAAGCCTATATATATATAATTTTATCAAGTTTTCAGTGAGACGAGAAATGGAGAAACCGACTGCACGTACCATGAGCGAATGCCGTGTGTAAAGGCTGAAAAAAAAAAGGACTCGAAGCTGTCCGGGAAGGACCAAACGTGGTATGGGAAGGACCGAACATATTATATTCTTTACCCAGTTAATTATTTACCCATTTTATTATTTACCAGGTTAAATGAAATATGGGTCTAGGGGTGTTTTCATATACCCTAGCCATCATTTTCATTTTTATAAATTTGAAAGAGGACATCATTTTTCACATACGGGTGTAGGGGCGTCTTCTTCACCTTAGCCACCTAGTTCTCCTCTTCCTTGCCGGTGTTTCTTCCTTGCTTGGGTATCCTTCCTATCTCCCTCTTCTTAATTTTCTTGGATGCATATTTTTAATTGATAGTAAACTTGTTAATCATGAGGATTAAAGTTTAAAATCAATAAGAAAGAAACTAAACACTACTGTTGGCCGACGAGTCCCTTGTTTCGGTGAGATGGGCAAGCACAGGCAAAGTTTCAACAGGAATCGGTTGCAATGGCCTGGGGTGGTAAATGGCCGAAAACAGAGGACGGCAGCAAAAATAGAGGTGACGGCAGTGGGTGAAGAAATCTGGCCGTCCTAGGTGGCGACGGGTTCCAATCTGGCCGGGGAAGGTCGATAGGGGGTCGAGGGTGTCGAGGCAACCACCCAATTGAGGTGGCGATGCTCGCCTGCAGTGGAATCGGCAACGCTAGCGCGCCGCTACGTAGGTGATCCAGGCATCGCCGCGGCTGGAAGGCGGCCGGAGTTGGCTCTGGGCGACACCGCAATGGCATGGCAGGGCTGAGCTGCAATGATTGACGGTGGCCAGAGACGATCGCTGGTGGCGGCTGGAGGGCGGCTGCTATCGGGAACAGGGGATGGCGTCGAGGAAGAAGAAGAAGAAGAAAATTACCTTGGGTGGCAAACTTGTAAATAATGCTTGACTCGACACAAGTTGAGCTAAATAATAATACCAACTCGTAAATAACACCTCACTCGATACCAACTCGAGTTAAAAATAATACGAACTCGTAATAAATCTTTAAAAATAATCATTTTAATAGGTTATTGTTAATGTTACTAAAACCAATTAATTATTGTACGAAAGTTTATTATCTCAAAAGAAAATATACTAATAATAATAATTAAATACTTGTTTATGAATTAATAATTACTTTATGATTTGTTAAGTGTTAATCATGATTTAGATAATTAAATTAAAATGTAAAGTAGGACTTAAATAATTATGTCACATGAATAATTAATTATCTCACTGGATTTGTTGATAATTTAATATTTAATATTATTGAAAATAATACATTTATTAGATATTTAGCTGCATTCATTTCTACTAGAATAAAATTATACTTATGTATAATTTTACGTTCTCGTTCAAATTAGGATCATTGGTTGCAGCTGCGAGTTTGAAATATCCAGGTCCGTATAACTATTTAAAATGTTGTATTTTCCCTTGTGGACAACCTGGTCAGCCTGAGCCCAGATTCGACCACCATGCACCGAGTGCAACCGGGGTCAAGGAATTGACTCAGTCCGACAGGGGCTACGCCCTTCATAATTCAATAATGGATATGTCAGAAAGGACCTGACAGCCCATAGTACAATAAATTGGACATGGCGGATTGGACTCGCCAGCCGGTAATGGACATGATGGACTGACCCACCAGCCAATAAATTGGACATGGCATATTAGACTCGCCAGCCAATTACGGAATGGTGGAGTTGACTCACCAGCCGATAACGGACATGGCGGATTGGACTCAGCCAGCCGGTAATGGACATGATTGACTGACCCATCAGCCAATAAATTGGACATTGTAGATTGGACTCGCCAGCCAATTACGGACATGGTGGACTGGACTCACCAGCTAATAACGGACATGGTAGATTTGACTCGCTAGCCGGTAATGGACATGATGGACTAACCCATCAGCCATTTACGGACATGGTGGGTTGGACTCACCAGCCGATAACGGACATGGCGGATTGGACTCGCCAGCTAGTAATGGACATGATGGACTGACCCATTAGCCAATAGATGGACATGGCGGATTGGACTCACCAGCCAACTAATGGACATGGTGGACTGAACCATCAGCTAATAGATGGACATGTTGGAATGGTCACAATAGCCAATATTACAGATAATGATAGGGAGTTTATGGACTTGTTTTATTTGAATTATACGGCTTATTGTTTAATAACTAACGTGGAATTGTCTCCGCAGGTTAGCAGCTGGAACTAAAGACTAAGAGACGATAGGGTGGTTCTTCTACCAACTCAGGTGGTAACAGATAATAAGCGGACTTCTTTTACTTTTCTTGTGTTATAAATGTGGTTATCGGAAACGGTCCAAGACGGTGGGATAATTATTTCATAAATTGTCATTTGAAACATAAGTTCTTTTGAGTTAGAAATGCTAGACTTATTTCCTTTCATATTATTCATGTAACCTTTTAAGTATCGCCCGGTGTTAAGTGTTTAAAATATATAATATTTACCCATGTTTTTAATATGATTTTGTATTTCACGGGTATAAACATTATTAATTAATTGATATTTTACTTTATTTTTTTGTTAATTAATATTTTATTAGATATGCTTAACTTTGGTGTTTCAATGTAGAAAAAGATGAATAAAATAAGTTTTTGGAATTGAAAAGTCATGGCCACCCAATGACTACAATTTATGGTGTTCAATGGAGTCGAGGAGTTGGAAACTTGAAGGACGTCAAAATTAATTTGACTACGTCGATTTGTGAACACCCTATTCAAATTCTTTTGTCTCCACTTCTATATAAAAGGGTATAAAGGGGTGGCCATTTGATGTTGGGAAAGAAATAGTTCTAGTTTTGTAATTCTTTTCTTTATAAGGAAAACTATTTTCTTTTATATTGTTTTCTATTTTTATTATGGAGTAGTCTTTTATTTTGGTCTAGAGAAGAATGGAATTTAACATGATTTAATTGAATTCATTTCAACCTCTTATTCATTTATTCAATCTGATTGTTTGAGTTATCATGTTCTAAATGCTAAGAATAGATTGATCGCCTATTTCTTAGATCATGAGGTTTAACTAGATTTCTGGAGAAATTAATTAGATTAGTCATTGATAATCTAATCATAACGACGAGTCTTTTGACATGTTTGTCATTGTGGTCGAGATACACAACACCCTATGCGATTGTAAGGCAAATCTTAATGAATTATTTCGTTGATTAATCAATTATCACTGGGAGGTAGAAATTGAGGCAAAATAATAGAAGCTATGAAGGAGTGGGGAGCCACCATATCGTATAATTATCCTAGATCCGACAATCCGAGCAGAATAAAAGATAACGGAAGCGATTGATGATTAAATTCAAATGCTATGGAATTCAACTCTAGAGCGGGCTTTATCATTTTAACTTGCTAGCTTTTAATTTAAAGTTACTACTTAGATTCAGTTAAGTTGGTTCTCTTTGTTTTATTCTTCATTTATTTTTAATTAATTTAAGGAAATTCATCTATCTGGGATGATACTTGACTTCATCATTATATTACTTGTTTCGGCCATGTATACTTACATACGATATTGAAATTGTTCAACATCAGGCTTTTGGCACCATCGCCGGAGAACCAAATTTTCTAAGTTAATTTAGGATTAGAATTTGAGAGTTTTCTTTATTTTTAGATTTTAGTGTCTGATTTCAAGAAAAAAAAGAAATAAATAAACTATATCATTTTCTTCCTTGTATCATTTATTGTTCATCATTTGTTTATGCATTGAATTAGTGCGGTCACTCTGCTTTCTTATGATCCAGAGTGTAACGACCCGCCATCTTCTAGATGGCTAGGTAGTTTATCAAAATTAAACCAAACCAACCCTGTAACGACCAGCCCTAACCGGTCCGGGCATTACTCCACAGTCATGGATCGTTTCCCAAAGCCACATGTATAACACAAGAAAATAAAAGGACGTCCGACTTATTATCCATTCTCCTACCCTGAGTTCTAAAAGAACCACCCTGTCGTCTCTTAGTCTTTAAGTCCAGCTTCGTTAACTCTGCGGAGGCAATTCACGTTAGTGATTAACCACTAAGCCGTATAATTAAATAAAACAAGTCCATAAACTCCCTATCATTATCTATAATATTGGCACTTGTGACCATTCCAACATGACCATTTATTAGCCGATGGTTCAGTCTACCATGTCACTAGTTGGCTGATGGGTCAGTCCACCATGTCCACCTATTGAGTGATGGGTCAGTCCATCATGTACATTACCGCTGGCAAGTCCAATCTGCCATGTCCGTTATCAGCTGGTGAGTCCAATCCACCATGTCCATTAGTTGGCTGATGGGTTAGTCCACCATGTCCATCTATTGGCTGATGGGTCAGTCCACTAATGTCCATACATTGGCTGCCGAGTCCAATCCGCCATGTCCAATTTATTGGTTGATGGGTCAGTCCATCATGTCCATTACCGGCTGGCGAGTCCAATCCGCCATGTCCGTAATCGGCTGGTGAGTCCAATCCACCATGTCCGTAATTGGCTCGGCGAGTCCAATCCACCATGTCTGTTATCAGCTGGTGGGTCCAATCCACTCATGTCCGTACTTGGCTGGCAAGTCCAATCCGCCATGTCCAATTTATTGGCTGATGGGTCAGTCCATCATGTCCATTATTTGATTATGAAGGGCGTAGCCCGTGTCAGACTGAGTCAATTCCTTAACCCCGGTTGCACTCAGTGCATGGTGGTCGAATCTGGGCTCAGGCTGACCAGGTTATCCACAAGGGAAAATATAACATTTTAAATAATTATACGGACCTGGATATTTCGAACTTGCAGCTGCGACCAATGATCTTAATCTGAACGAGGACATAAAATTATCCATAAGTATAATTTTATTCGAGTAGAAATGCATGCAACTAAATGACTATATATATATATATATATATATATATATATCACTATTAAATTTCAACAATATTAAAATTTCACTATTCATGTGACATAATCATTTAAATCCCACTTTACATTAATAATCTAGATCATAATTAGCACCTAACAAATAATAAAATAATTTTCAACTTATACCCAAATATTTAATTACTATTATTAGTATATTTTCCTTCGGTTATAATTTTTCTAATCGCTACTATTACTTACAACAATTTAATTAATTAAGTTGTTCAATTAAATTATTTAAATTAATTTGTATTATTTTAATTCATAAATATTACTAATACAATTATTTTAAATTATTTGACTCTATAAAGTTTCAAACTTTATTTATTTCCATTATGTTATTTAGGTTCGACGCGAGTGATTGCTACCCAAATATAGTTTAATAACCTATTTTCAACATTACTAACTCGTTATTAAAATAATCACTTTATTTGCCTAGTACTAAATTTAATATGGTAAAGGTAACATCTTTATTTATTAATCACTTATAACCGTCCGATTTAATTTAATCGCTTTTATTACACCGATTAATTATCGATAGTTTCTCATTACCGTATTTTTTATTATCTATGTCCATGTCGACTTCGTCAAATAACTAATTAGTTTAATAACTTTACCCTAACAAATTAAAATAATAATTTTTAAAGATTTATTACGTGTTCGTATTATTTTTAACACGAGTTGGCATCGAGTCAACCCATATTTACAAAACTGCCACCCTCCTCCTCCTCCTCCTCCTCCTCCTCCTCCTCCTCCTCCTCCTCCTCCTCCTCCTCCTCCTCCTCCTCCTCCTCCTCCTCCTCCTCCTCCTCCTTCCTCCTCCTCCTCCTCCTCCTCCTTCTTCTTCTTCTTCTTCTTCTTCTTCCTGTCGCCACTCTTCTTTGCACCCAAAACCAGCACCAAAACCAGACCACGCCCTTCTTCTCCGCCCTTTTCTTGGCACTCAAACCCAGAATCACGTCCTCCCTCAACTTCAACCTTCTCCACCAGCCAATTGGGAGCCTAAAGTTCGTGTTTTACAGCAGTTAACCAAGACGACCATGTGCTGCACCATGGCGCCCAACTCCTGGTCTGTTCTTCTTCTCCCATCCTCAAGACCCCTCCTTTATTGCACCTTGCTCCAATTCATATGTTCCACGACCTCAGGCCGGCCTCAAACAGTAAGGATCAGCCACCTTTGGACGTTGCATGGAGTATGGTCGTCCTCCCCACTTCTGCACATCCATGCCATGAATTCCGGCGAGAAGGTCGTCCGTTATGGACTGTTCCGGCGGCCTGAACTTATGTGAAGGAACCCATTATGCTATCGGCGAAACACAACCGGTGTCTAACCCTTGCAACTCCGCCCATCCACCGCTGCAATTCCGCAACCCATCAGAAACCAGGGACATGGCAAGCCATCCCTTCAACCCAGCAACCAGAGGGGTCATCGGGGGTGTGAGGGGAAGCCTTGCAAACTTGTTTACAGGTGCCCATATCGCCAACATTTTGCACCCGTCAGCCATGGACTGGATTTCAGTTTTCAAGTTTAGTTTAGTTCTTTTCTTTCTTGTTGATTTTTAACTTTAATCCTCACGATTATAAAGATTATTATCAAATTAAAATATGCATGCAAGAAAAATTAAGAAGAGGGAGATAAAGAATACCTAAGCAAGGAAGAAGACACGCCAGCAAGGAAGAGGAGAAGAGAATGCGAATGAAGGCTAGGTGGAAGACGTCCTTTATAAAATGAAATGACGGCTAGGGTTTTATTCTTTAACCGGGTAACCAGGTAAAGAATAAAATATTTAACCGGGTAGACGTAACCGGGTTGAGAATATAATATAATTAATATTAATTCCCTAGCGTTCGATCCTTCCCTGCCCGAGTCGAATATATTAGAAAAAAAAAATTTCACGGTCTTTACACTTTTGTATGCATAGAATCAACTTAGTGGATGGATGCAGTCCAACCGTAGAGCACCAACGACGACTCAACCCCAACATGAAAGAAGTGGTCAAGAAGGAAATTATTAAGTGGTTGGATGCTGGAGTGATATATCCCATTGCTGATAGTACTTGGGTAAGTCCACTACAATGTGTACCAAAGAAAGGAGGTATAACTGTGGTAAAGAATGAGAGAGACAAACTGATTTCTACAAGAGCCATCACGGGATGGCGTGTGTGCATGGACTATAGGAAGCTCAACAAGGCTACAAAAAAAGATCACTTTCCTCTTCCTTTTATTGATCAAATGCTTGATAGATTAGCTGGGAATGCTTACTATTGTTTTCTTGATGGATATTCAGGTTACAATCAGATTACCATTGCACCCGAGGATCAAGAGAAAACGACGTTCACTTGTCCTTATGGCACTTTTGCTTTTCGGCGAATGCCCTTTGGCTTGTGTAATGCTCTCGCTACATTTCAAAGATGCATGATGGCCATCTTTACTGATATGATTGAACATGGCCTAGAAGTATTTATGGATGACTTTACTGTTTTTGGAGAGATGTTTGATGAATGCTTATCTATTTTATCTTGTGTTCTTAAACATTGTCAAGACACTAATCTTGTTCTTAATTGGGAAAAATGTCATTTTATGGTACAGGAAGGAATAGTTTTGGGACATAAAGTTTCATGCCAAGGACTTGAAGTAGACAAGGCAAAAGTTGTAGCTATAGAAAAGCTCCCACCTCCTACATCGGTGAAAGAAATTAGAAGTTTTTTAGGACATGCGGGATTCTACAGACATTTTATAAAGGATTTTTCTCAAATCTCAAAACCTTTATGTGCTTTACTAGAAAAGATGCAATTTTTTATTTTGATGATGCATGTTTGAAAGCTTTTGAGACTTTGAAACAAAAATTGATTTCAGCTCCCATTATGATTGCACCGGATTGGTCATGACCTTTTGAATTAATGTGTGATGCCAGTGACCATGCAATAGGTGCTGTTTTAGGCCAAAGGAAGGGCACATTTTTCTACGTTATCTACTATATTAGTAAGACATTGAATGATACACAACGCAATTATACTACAACTGAAAAGGAATTGTTAGCAGTAGTGCATGTTGTTGATAAGTTTAGATCATATTTGCTAAGTTCAAAGGTTATTGTATATACTGATCATGCTGCTCTAAAATACCTTTTGTCTAAGAAGGATTGCAAACCTAGGCTAATCCATTGGGTTCTTTTATTGCAGGAATTTGATGTGGAGATTAAAGACAAGAAAGGAAGTGAGAATGTTGTAGCAGACCACCTTTCTCGGTTGAGCCAAGCACACAATGTTAAGGATGATCCACCTGTGAATGAGATTTTCCCTGATGAAAATATATTGGTCATTGAAAGTAGTGTTGTCCCATGGTTTGCTGATTTAGCGAATTACTTGGTGAGTGGGAAGATGCCACCGGACTTGAACTTTCAACAAAAGAAACGATTTCTTCATGAGGCTAAGTCATACTTTTGGGATGACCCTCTTCTCTTCAAGCAATGTGCTGATGGAATGATAAGAAGATGTGTACCAGAAGATGAAATGGAGTCCATACTTCATCATTGTCACTCAACAAATTATGGCGGGCACTTTGGAAGTACTAGGACTAGCGATGAAAGTTCTCCAATCAGGATTATTTTGGCCTACACTATTTAAAGATGCAAGACATTTTATTGAGAGATGTGATCGCTGTCAAACGGCTGGAAATTTGTCAAGGAAAAACGAAATGCCTCTCAACTCTATTCTTGAAGTGGAATTATTTGATGTATGGGGTATAGATTTTATGGGTCCTTTTCCTCCATCAAACTCTAACATTTATATTCTTTTAGCTGTAGATTATGTTTCTAAATGGGTTGAAGCAGTGGCCTTACCTTCGAATAATGCCAAGGTGGTGGTTAAGTTTTTAAAGAAGAATATATTTACCAGATTTGGTACACCTCGAGCAATCATTAGTGATGGAGGATCTCACTTTTGCAATAGGCAATTTGAAGCTTTATTGGCTAAGTATGGAGTGAAACATAAGGTTGCTACCGCTTACCATCCACAAACTAACGGTCAGGCTGAAGTATCCAATCGAGAGATTCTTAAAATTCTAGAGAAGGTAGTAAAAGGTAATAGAAAAGATTGGTCTATTCGGTTAGATGATGCTCTATGGGCTTATAGAACAGCTTTCAAGACACCAATCGGCATGTCTCCTTATCGATTAGTGTTTGGAAAGGCTTGTCATCTTCCCCTAGAATTAGAACATAAAGCTTTTTGGGCCATTAAGGAATTAAACTTTGACTTAGAAGCATGTGATAAAATGAGACTACAACAACTTATTGAATTAGAAGAAATTAGGAGAGCTTCTTATGAAAATGCCAAAATCTATAAGGAGAAATCCAAAGCATGGCATGATCAAAGAATTGTTTCTAAACCATTTTCTCCTGGACAAAAGGTATTGTTATATGATTCAAGGTTGAAAATTTTCAAAGGAAAATTGAAATCAAGATGGTCTTGTCCTTACATTGTGCAAACTAGTTTTTCCACACGGTGCAATTGAAATTAGGACTGAGCATGGGGATCGATCATTTAAAGTCAATGGATGTAGACTGAAACACTACTATGAAGGGGAGCAACTTTGGAAGTCCTCCATCACATTAAATAAAGAATGAGAAACTGGCGTCTGGCTGTAGACGTTAAACCAAGTGCTTCTTGGGAGGCAACCCAAGAATGGGTCAAGTGCAAATTCAGTTATTTATGATAATCATCCACCGACTAATTAGTTGAGGGAGTTCTCTTTCACTTCTTTTTCTTTATCTTCATTTTTATTTTGTTCAACATTGAGGACAATGCTTAGTTTAAGTTTGGGGGTGATGCCTTAATTTTTTGCATATTGTTCATGCTCGACTCATGTTTAGATTTACATATACATACATATATATATATATATAAAGTGTAGTTTAGAGTAAAAATTTTATTACGCAATGGTATTTTAGTCTCTTGGTTCAATGATAGATACATGTGAATTAGTCTTACCTTTCTTGGGAAAACTTGATTAATTGATATGAGGGATGAACTGAGTAAAAGATTGTAGTCGAGTAATTGGTTCTCTACCTTATATTATTTTCACAATCCTTTGGTTTAGATGATTTCAATGAATGTTTTGCAATAAGGATTGTACATGATGGTCATGACTTTTAGAATTAGCCCTAGCGACTTTTGAGGCGAAATATTTGGCTTGCCATGTTGATGGAAAATGATATAGGCATTTCTTTTTGATGAGTCTGGGCCTTTCTTCAAGCCTACCTAATATGAATTATCCTCTGTACACAATTTCATGGCCTTTATTATACATATTTGTTTGATTACCCTTATTTTAGCCTTGGCCTTTTTATTGAAAATATATCTTGCTGCTTGAGTCCTAGCACCCTAGTGTTTTGAATTCGTTCTAAATTCTAACAAGGATGAAACTTTGAGTAGTATAGGGGGAAGGCATTGCATGTTATAGAGTGGTGATTGAGTAGATAATGTGGACTTTCTTGGCACTTTGCTTTGTAAAAAAAAAAAGAGAGAAGAAAAACAAAGAAAAAAAAAGAATAAATTGAAAAAAAAGAAAAGAAAAAGATAAGGCAATGATCCTCCACCAGTAAATACAAGATGAAGCAAGAGTCTTCCACTGGTTTGAAATAAAAGAAAAAAGAAAAAGCAATAGGTAGTCAATAGAAAATCAAAGCAAAGTTAGTTCTTATATTGGGGCAACTCAATACTACATTTAAGGAAGTTTGTGTTATATTGCTTGGGGATTTGTTGTACATGTATGTCAAGATTTAGAAAGGATTTTTAATTCTAGGGTGCATATTAGCCTCTGATTTTTCTATCTTGTTTATCCTATTTTTGGTCCCCAACCCCTAGCCCCGTTACAACCTATAAAGACCTATTGATTCTATTAAATTGGCATTGCCTACATTAGTGGAGATGGGAGCTAAAGGTAGATATATTTAAGCATGTGCTTGATTGTATTCTCTTGGTTACAGATGAGAATGATAAGCTAATGGATTATCTTACCCACACACACACGTAGAGCCTTCTTTTGGGTGTAATTGATGAAAGGGAATTTTTGATTTAATTGACATCTTGTTGCCTCTGGATAGTTTGATTAAAAATCATATGAGAACATAATGGGGACTAAGTATTTTTGTGTAGTAAAATTTTTTTTGTTATGATATTTTGCTCGGGATGCGCAAAAGTTTAAGTTTGGGAGTGTGTTAAGTGTTTAAAATATATAATATTTACGGATGTTTTTAATATGATTTTGTACTTCCCGTGTATAAACATTATTAATTAAGTGATATTTTACTTTATTGTTTTTGTTAATTAATATTTTATTAGATATGCTTAATTTTGGTGTTTCAATGCAGAAAAAGATGAATAAAATAAGCTTTGAAATTGAAAAGTCATGGCCCACCCAATGGTTACAATTTATGGTGTTCAAGGGAGTCGAGGAGTTGGAAACTTGAAGGGACATCAAAATTAATTAGACTACGTCGATTTGTGAACACCCTATTCAAATTCTTTTATCTCCACTTCTATATAAAGGGGTATAAAGGGGTGGCCATTTGTTGTTGGATATCATATCTCATCTCTTGGCTTCGGAGTGTAGTGAAAGAAATAGTTCTAGTTTTGTAATTCTTTTCTCTTTCATAATGAAAACTATTTTATATTTTATATTGTTTTCTATTTTTATTATGGAGTAGTCTTTTATTTCGTTGTAAAGAAGAATGGAACTTAACATGATTTAATTGAATTCATTTCAACCTCTTATTCATTTATTCAATCTGATTGTTTGAGTTAGGATGTTCTAAATGCTAAGAATAGATTGACCGCCTATTTCTTAGATCATGAGATTTAATTAGATTTCTAGGAGAAATTAATTAGATTAGTCATTGATAATTCATCACACGGTCCGGTTAGGACTGGTCGTTATAGGGTTGGTTTTGTTAAATTTTGAGTAACACCTGGCCAACAAGGCCCACAATATCATGAAACATGGCGGGTCGTTACACCATGATAGTCAAAGCGGGCTCTGGATTAGTGAGCGGATTGTTCCATTCCTAAGGAATCCTGACAACTCCACATTTGAGTTCCTCACACCCGGAGAACGTGGAGATTTATGAGTATTGTTCAGTATAGCGCATGTCCGGACTTGTGGTTTAAAGGGCACTAAGGGTGACTGCCGAGAGAACTCGGCCTTCGTGCTCAAGGCCAGGAGAAATATGAAGGTAAGGAGAGGGTTTCGAATTCGAGACCAGAAAATGAAGTAAGAAAATGTCGAGAGAGGCATCAGCAGCAACAGATCACTCAGTTCGGGATGCTACCTGGTCTGCAGCCAGTGGCTCTTCAATGGGTGCCCTTCAAAGTGTTCACGAGGAGTATATGATGTTTCTTTCATATGAGAGTTTTCTCTCATAGTTAGTTTGATATTAGTTATTTTCTGGACTAGTAACACTTGTTATTGACGTGTTTTTATACTATATATAGGTAATAATCACGAGTTGGATATGCCAACCTAGACAGAGGAGCATTGATGTCGCTTGCACACATGTCAGTCGATAAAGTGGTTAATATTTGGTTATGATGTTATTATATTGATGTGATGTGATAAAATGCTAAAATATGAGGACATGATGAGATGAAATACTAAGACATGATGACAGGAAACGGAAATGTCAATAGATTGCGCAATAGAAGTGTGGTGGGTTGAAACTCAAGTTCCAGAATGAGTATACATGATATTAGATTATGTGTGATTGAGATTGTTGATATATGCATATATATTTGTATATATATTATTTTGACAAGGTGGACCTTACTTGCATTTTTAGGGGAGACTCTGTCCATTGTATTTCAGAACTTTTATGTGATTTTTATCGTAATTGGATTGGTGTGTAAATTAGTTTGAATGTTATCCATGTAGTATCATGTTAGGATTCTGTGCATTCATCCATATATGACGAGTCATATTTTTATCTTAAGACGCCGAGATTAAATCCACATAAGTTGGGTTCGGGTTAGCCGACGTAACCGGGGCCTATAACATGCCTGTTTGGTTCACAAGCGTGAACCGGATTTGGGGTGTTACACTTAGCATAAAATGCTTTTCATTTTATTACTTGTTGCGTATGTGAAATTGTTAATTTATAGATACATATATTTGTTTATGATTTTTTCTAGACATAAGCTTGATTAGCCCCACATTCAATACTTATCAAATAAGATCCAATGGGATTTTAATAATGGCTAAGGATAAACTGCTTTTTGAGGAGATGTGGGCTTGGGAACCTTGCCAACTTCGATTAAGGTGTATGTGAGTGTTACTAATGGCTTTGCCTTGGAGAAAATAGTCAACTAATCACATGATCCAATGGGATTTTTGCTAGAATAGGTGCTACAAATGAGTCCAAATTTGTTGGTCCATGAGCCAAAGCAAAAGCCTTGAGTGAGCAATTAGGGCTTCGTGCAGAAAACTTGAGGGGAACAGTAATATCAGCCCCAAGCTTTCACTTTCTTTCTTTGACGGCCCAAATCCCACTCCAACTCCTCTTTCGAGAGATGGTGAATATGGAGATGGAGTTGCCACTGGCGACGAGAACTGCTGTTGGGTTTATCCCACATCGGTCGTAGATGATGTTGGTGACGTGTATATAGCCTAATGGGAAAGCTTTATTCCTTGATTTAACTTTTGGATTAAGAGACGTCCGTGACACCTATTGCAAGTCTCTTTTGTTGGCCCTTTGGGCCCAACAGTTGTATATAGGCTAATGGGAAAGCCTTATTCCTTAAGTTAACTTTTTGATTAAGAGAGTCTGTGACACTTATTGCAAGTCCCTTTTGGGGGTCCCTTTGTGCCCTAATAGTAGTATCAAGGCCAGGTTACGATCTTGGGAGATTTGGTGTTTGCCTATGCTGATTGTGGTTGGTTTCCTTAATGGCTTCCACCTGATGATTTAAAGGGAGTTTGTCAGGTGATGATATGTGAGTTTCGTCTGATAAAGAAAAGATTGCCAGACAATGATAGTTTCAAATTATTTTTGAAAAATGTGAGACATATCCCTAGCTTGAGGGAAAATATATTATCTTTGGGCAAGTTGGATGATATTGGCCCTAGTTCTCAATTTGCTAGATGAGTATGGAAGTTATCCAAGGGAGCACTTATCATTGCAAAAGGGGAAAATGCGGCAACTTGTACAGGATATTAATTCGATATGTCAAGAGTGAAAGTACTCTTGATGGGTCTCCTAAGCAAGTATGGCGTCGACCAGTTGGTCATACTAAGGTAGAAATAGAATTCTCTATTAAGATTTTTGGTAATGATCATACTCATGATAGAAGAAAGGTTGATGTCAAGATGGAAGATGAAAATGAGATATTTTCCAAAACCTGAGTGGATGGGTTAGTAAAGATGTTTAAAGAGAAGTTGATCCTAAATGATGAAAAGCAAGGTCGTAATACTTTCCCTAAGAGGGTGGGGGAGATGTGCTAGAAGTTCCAATCAGGGGAGATAGAGAGCTTTCCACATGGGTCGAGAAGGGGAGATTGTATGAGTTGTCTTTTTTTCAAGTGATGGCAACTAAAACCAACCTTAGTGTGTTTTACATGATTTGAGAGGGGAGAATTGTTTGAGTTCCTCATCATACGATGAATGTGAAAAGACATACAAATACATGAGAAATCGTAAAGACATAAAGTTACTCTAAGATGTACGAGGAATTTGAGTAGAATTGTGGAAGGCAAAGAGTATTTGGTGTTTGGCTCTTCATATATACGAGGTTGGCTGTACGTTAAGTATGTGTTTTTTTCTATATATATGTAGTTGTATTGTGAGGTAAATTAAGATATAAATGAATTGGAGAGAGTACATAATTGTGAGTGTCATTTTAAATGTGAATTGTGTTTTCCAATTATACGTGTATCTCAATTAAAGATTGTGGTTATATAAAAAAGTATTACAAAAAATTTATATGAGATATACAAGGTGACAAAGAGAAGGACAAAGGATAATAAAGAAAAGATGTCAATTCAATTGATTATGAAAATGACTTGATAGTTATTAGATCTATATTTTTATAAGACAAATAATTTATATTAGATTATATACATTGAAACTTCCTTTCCTGTAATATTCTGTAGGGAGCTTTTTATTACTTATAAATCTGAGTGGCGCAACGAAAACGTGGTGGACCCATAACCCAAAAGGCCCAACAAGTGCGATCTCCAACTCCATCGCCAAGCGCCTGGCGTCGTGCGACAAGTCGGCCCGGGACAAGGCGCTCCGCTCGCTCGGCCGTTGGTTCGCTGGCGCCTCCGCCGCCGCCTGCTCTGACGACGAGCTCTGATGGATCTGGTGGGGCCTCGTCTACTGCGTGTGGCACGCCGACAAGCGCGCCGTCCGGCTACACCTCATCGATGAGCTCGCCTCCCTCCTCACCCAAACCTACCGGCCCCAACCCTCCTTGGATCTCTGCTACTTCGGCGCCTTCCTCGCCACCATTCGCCGCGAGTGGGGCGGTATCGACCACCTCCGGCTTGACAAGTTCTACATCTTAATCCGAAGTTTTCTCCACCATTTCTTCCTTTTGTTGAGTACACATTCTTGGGTTTTGGAGATGACCAATAACTGGGTGGGGATTTTGGAGGAGAGGATGCTCTTCGCCGTCGACAAGTACCCGGCCCAGGGTGTTAACTACCACGTTTTGGATATATTCCTTGGAGAATTGAAGGGTTTTATCCCGATCAAGAAGGAGCTTCTTGAAGTGCTGTTCAAACCTTCTTTCGGCTCTCCGGAGGTCGACGGATAAGGTTCTGGTGAATAAGATTAAGTTGAGCATGTTTGATTGCTTGCTCGAGAACGGGAAGATGTTTCTTGGTCGGAAGAAGGCTGCGACGGCGGCGGCGGATTCCGGCGATGAAGTGGATAAATTCGTAACCATTGCGTTGTCAATGGAGTTATCGATCAAGTTCTTGGATATGGCCTCTTCGCTTGATACAGTCCAGGGTAACAGAAAAGTGTTGTTTCCTTTGCATGAGGCGTTTCTGAAATTGGAGAAGAAGTGGGAGGAGTCGGGGTTTGGATCTTTGGATTTGGAGGTGCCTGCATTAGAGGGTTTGGGTAAGAAAGAAAAGAAAAGGAATGGTAAGTCTACCAAAAAATGGGAAAGAACGTGAAAAAACCTAAGGCTTGTGATGATGGATTCTCTGCTACTAAACCAATCACGGAAGATGGGGATAAGAACGTAGGTCATGGTGATGGCAAACAATGTTGAAGTGGAGAATGGTGAAGACTTGGTAAATTTTGAAGAATCTATGATTGCTAATCTTCAGAAGCAGTTTGAGAAGGTGGCTGCTGGAAGCTCTCTGTTAATGGTTCAGTTGATGGTGCTAAAGGGAAACGGGCAAAAACCAAAGGGAAGCAATCCTGTAAAATTGTGAACGACGTTGATGGGGAAGGTGATGGTGGAGTTGATGAGACTGGGAAGAGTGGAGGGAAAAGTGCAAAGAGAGTTAGGTTTGTCATGAAAAATAACTTGGTATGGCAACCACACAGACCCTTACCACCAGAAAGCTTGAGGTTGCCTCCCTATGTTACTCCTGGAGGGAGTGCACTAAAGAAGGGGGTCTCACCCGGACCAATCGGGAGACTTCTTCAGAGAAAATGGCCAAAGGAAGGCTAAGACGGCTCGGAAAATGTTTAAAGTGTTTCTCCCGCTGTTAAACGACGGCATAAGTTGCTTTCTCAATCAGCATAGAGCAAGCAGCATAGAGATGAGTTCATTATTTTTAACTTCAAGGCCGTTTTACTGCTTTTTGATGCACTCACTTTTGGTAATTGTCTGTTTTTTATCCTAGTTCCATTGGGATGGGATAAATGATTAATTGTGATTGCTTGCAGCGTTTGTGCTAGAGTGTTTTAATCACGAAATCAGATGCCCTGTTTAGTTCATTTACTGATTGTTATAACCTGGAACTAACAAATATTCTGATGCGCTTACTTATTTGGCTTTTGCTTTTATCCCTGATACATTTCTCACGTTACTCTGGTTTGCATATAAATCATCTTTTTGGTTTGCATATATATTATCTTCTTGGTTTAAGTTCAATCAATATGTCTCCTTGTATTTTAGATTGTCAACTTTTTCTATGTTCTATATTTCTTGGATGCGTGTTTATTATAACTAATGGACTGAAGGGTGCTTCATGATCTGAAGTGTTGTTGCTTTGGGTTTTCAACAATGCATGTTGATAATGTTTTTAATGTAATTTCTCATTGACTACTTTAGTCGTCCCATTTACTTAAGACCTAGTTAAATGCTTTTCAAGTCTTTTTTTTTTTTCAATTAGGTTCTGAATAACCACCTGAAGTGTGCTGCTGGGGGAAGCATTGAGACTGCTAATTTTTTATTACATTTGTATGCAAATATATGTACTTTGAGTTTCAAATTAGTGAGTGGGAGTTGCCTCA
The DNA here is from genome assembly GCA_033002965.1 of Piper betle. Taxonomy (NCBI): domain Eukaryota; kingdom Viridiplantae; phylum Streptophyta; class Magnoliopsida; order Piperales; family Piperaceae; genus Piper; species Piper betle. The sequence continues at coordinate 18,300 of JAURVB010013003.1, forward strand.
AATGTTGTAAAGTTTTGCCGAAGGGATTGTGCCGTTTCAAGAATAAACTGCATTACGCTTTATCTTTTTGATATTGGAGTCTGATCCGAATGATATTGAATTTCTATTATATTGATGGCAATATGCTAATTTCGTTATAGTTCACAGAACATGATGAACTATCTCTAAATGAATGACTAACTCACTTGTTGGGTGTTCACATCCAATTCGTCTATGATAGCTAATTTACTATGATCATCCTGTCTACTATGGTATTTAATTCTTATCCAAATGATCAAGTACTATTTTGTGGTGTAAAGCTAATCACAAAAAAAATGAGGAGAAAACAGACTGTAATAATTGATTGATGAGTTGCATTATATTTTCATTCGTGGCTGTTTTACTACTTCATTGCTCTTCTGAAAATTGCTGGCTTTTGACGTTGAAGCTGTCTTTATATCCTAGTTCCATTGGGAGAGCATAAATGATAGTTTGTGACCGCTTTGCAGCATTTGTGCTAGACTATTTTAATACTTGAATTAGATTCCTTATCTCACTCACTGATTTGACTTTTGCTTTTATCAGCTAGTTCTTTTTTCATTAATTTCCCTTTAGTTTTCATTTGCGTATTTATTTGTCTTATGTTCAATCAATTCATAATCTTGTATTATGGTTGTCAATAATTTGGGTGTCCAAAAGTTATTGGATGCATCTTTTGTTTTTTGTTTTTTTTAAGGGAATTCATTTTGTTATTAAACAATAGAGTGAGCCAATGCTTTAAGATCAGGAAGGTTGTCGCTTTTGAGTTTTCAATGATGCTCGTTCTTCTTCTTTTTTTCCAACTTGTTCACAGTAATTGTGGTGGGGGCATGGTAGCTGCATGTCTTCCCGAATGCCAAACCTCCTCTCATCCGTGCTTTCTTTAGGCAATGGACACTGGGGGATACAATAACTCTTGTTACTTTGCTACGGATTCATTTACTGTCTATATGATTTTGGATCTAGTTAAAATGCTTTATCGAACCCATTAAGTTCTTTGTCATTTTTTTACTCCCAATTATTTTCTGATTAACAGCAGCTTACTGTAGTTTGTAGTTGGGGGATGCGCTGATACCGCTATGTTGATTATACACGATTTGTCTATGCGTCTTAAATTCAATATGCGTTTGTCGGGTTAGACATATTGATAGCCAATATAACTTGATTCCCAATATATCTTTAGCATTGCTTGGGGAAAAAAGTATCTTTGGCATTTGGGTAGATTATTTTTGGTGGGAATTGAAGAAGAAAAAATCGATCATCATTGATAGTTGACTTTTTATTTTCTGCAAATACTGCTTTATTATTGTATTACTTTGTCATATTCCAGTTTTATGCACACAGATCATAAGTTGCCTAGAATATTAAACCGTGAAGATCAATCATTCTGAGACAATATTGATTTTTATTCCAGGAAACTCAAGCTTTGATGAACAATGTGTATTCAAACACAGGTACAGATCATTTTAGAGAATAAAACACATATACAGAATGTATCACTTTACACTCGTAGAGAGACGTAGTGTATCTTCACAAATATATAAACTTTTTTGCATTATAAATTGCACTTCATTTGAGTGAAAACTTGTATAGATCTCGGTTCTCCGCGAAAGCAGCTTGCTGCTCAATCCAGAGAAGGCGCACTCGGGAGGAAGCCCTGGGGGAAGCGTTTGTAGTTGGTACAGTAATTGTAGATCATGTAGTTCTTGCGCACCCACTGCTCTATCCAGAGAAGGCGCACTCGGGAGGGAAGCCCTGGGGGAAGCGTTTGTAGTCGGTACAGTAATTGTAGATCATGTAGTTCTTGCGCACCCACTGCATCTTCTGGGTGGCGGCACTATCGAGGGACTGCGTCCACGAGCTTCCTCGGGAAGTGTCCGCTGCGAAGCCTCGGAAAGAGGCAGTGAACGGGGCTTGGGACCAGTCTGTCTTCACCAGCCCGCCGCGGGTTGCCCATTCCTCCGCGTCCCACAGGCTGGCGTAAAGGCGCATGGGCTGGCTCTTCAGGTAGGGCACCCCGCGCCCCTCTAAGTTGCGGAACGCTCTGATGGGCGTTCCATCTACGTAGAAACTGGAGGGATGAAAGCACAATCAAGTCCATCCTCATACATGATACTATTAAAATTAATTTTTAATTATGTGCCGGTTATTTTATCAAATTTACAGTGTTTGCGGGATATGATTTAGTAATGTCACCATCAGAATATGAACTAGAGTGCTCTACTTACATTATTTCTTGGGGGTTCCAGACGATGGTGTAGGTGTGGAAAGCCAGCCTGGGGTCGAACCACAGATAGAATTGCTGCTCTCTGCCACCTTTTCCTTGGGAGAAGACGTTTGTGTGCAGGACGTAGGGCTCTCCGGAGACGTTCCCCAGAAACTCGTAGTCTATCTCATCATGAGTGGGTCCTGAAGAAGACAGCTGCAAATACCAAACACATATAATAAGCACTCAACTATTATATATTATTAAGTGGCAATTTCTTTTATTTAGATTAATGAAAAAGAGGTTAACAGTTGAGTTAGCCCTCAACTTATCCAAGTTTAATAAAATTACAATAACAAATTACACTATTTTAACCATCTCTTAGTCTGTTGTGTAGGGACGCGATATCTCAATGATCTAAGTATGAACTCAGGTATAGTCTAGAGCTGTGATCGAGTCAAAGTAATTACGTAGTAAGCAGTGACGGTACCAGCAGAGTTCCCCGGCACCACCTTGATTTGCATGTCGATCTTCCCATACAGATATTCACGTTTGGAGGTGAAACCGGAGCCAGAGACTCTGTCGAGAGTGAGCTGCAGGAGACTCCCTCCTTCGCCTATCTTCGTCCTGTACCCTCCCCATGAAGGGTTGACATCTGTGTAGAAGTTTGCAGACACATCCAGCACAAATACTGCGAAGACAAACAACAGTACTAAGAAAGGGGTCTTTGACATATTGATCACCTCTATTGAAGCTCCAAAAGATGGTGTAGCTTCAAGTGTGTATGGGAGTAGGACTGGGTGTGATAAGCAGAAAGTTGGGGGCTTCCATATATATAGGGGGTGAGTTGATTGGTGAGCAGCTGGCTTAAACCTTGATGAGATGAGTTGGTGGGCGTTGATGACTCAATATATCAAACTCTGGTTTATGGGTTTGGAAGAAAATCGAGTATGTGGATGGCGGCGAGGGGCATGGACCCCATTGTAGAGCTGGCAATGGAGCTTGCATGATTCCATGTCGTTCGTCCTTCACCACCCGTTTCTCACTATCGTTTTTAGTGAGTTGAATTAGATGTGCCCCCTGATTTTCAAAGCACATATGAGAAGGTGCTTTAAGAGATTTTATGAGTATCCCCTCCGAGGCCGGGATTGATTCGTCACGGCAGATTTTTTAAAAACAAACGAAAGAAAAAATTGGTTGGTAATCAATCTCTTGATGCAGGAGCTGCATTTGTCTTTTCGGTTTAAACTTAGGAGGCTAGAGCAGGGTATGCCGTATCATTTTACAAATACGTATTGGATTTTTAAATATCCGATACATATTGGAAACCGATATTTATTGGCCTGATACGCACTGGCTAGAAGCGAATCAATAATATATTTAAAAAATATTTTTAAAAAATATTTAATAAAATATTAATTTAAATTAAATATTAATTTAAATTTTATAGTTGAGAATGGATTAATAGTATCCATACACCTCATATAAAATTAAAATCATTTTGTAAATAAATGTGATAATAATTAAGATTTATATGATAATAATCATTTTGTTAAATTTCATGATAATAAACTTCATTTTTCTTTTACTAATATAAACATAGAGCACCTAGTCATACCCAAAACAAAATTAAAAATAGTCTATTTGGAAAAGAAAATGATTATTATAAATCTTACAAAATTTTTTTAAAACTACATAAAATGTGCAAATCTAAAAGGGTAAGAATCAATTAAAAAAAGAAAAACAAAAAGCACAACAGAAAAAGAAAGGATATAATTTTTTCAATATAAAATATAATTGAATGATGAAATTTATCTATAAATGAATTTAAAAATTGTTCAAATGGCACATTTGATCGTCTTAGAGAAGATAAGTTTTTTATAATTTTACATATCTTAAAAATGGTCAAAAAAGAAGAAAAAATTATTTTCAGGCTTATTAGGTGTTACATACGTATATCGTATTGGTCTCTTCAAAATCCAATATGCATCGATTGTATAATGACACGTATTAGCGATATAGAATTTCATGCGCTAGCACTTCTTAAAAGTTGAAGCTCGATTTCAAGTTGATTCCGATAGATAATCCAAATTCCAAAATTTCAAAAGTATGCATAAATCTTATTAAAAGTTGAAAAATAACCAAATATAAAGTATGTGTATAAGTTAATTTATTTCAGATATTGCAAATTATTTATAGTCATAAGAGACCAATCTTTTGTGGAAGATATGAGGCTATCTATGATGCATTTGAATAACCAAAAGGAGCATCCAAACCACAGTTACTAAATTATAAAACTTATCTGTACTCTCAAAGTATGAATTTTATGGGAATAATCATTCTTCACATGTACAAGTACAATGATTGGAGTTACTAAAGAGCGCATGCTACATTATACAAGTTGCGATATGCGCTTGTTAACTGGCCTTTTGGAATAAAGAAGGAATGCCGTTCAAATCATGCTGGGGTTCATTTAAAGGGGACAAAGGAGAGCTTGTCCAATCAAATGTCATCAAATCAATAAACGTGAGATAAAAAGTCAAAATGTGTGGTTTCTCCGTACATGAATGGGTGCAATCCAACAAGACTGAATAAAAAACATTTAACCATTTTTTCAACAAGACTTTGGGAAAAACCATTAACCATTTTCTAAATTGATAAAAAGAAATTTGAGGAATCTTTTTTAAAAGAAAAGGCTATAGGCAGGGGTATTGGTCACCAAGCATTGACCGGTATATGGAAAGAAATATTGGTATAGCAATAGTTATACTCTAGCCCCTTAAACTATAAAAAAAGTTGGATGAAGTGGGTAATATTGTATAAGATATAAAAAAATGCATCCATATATTCTAGATGCATGGTTAAATTTTCATATTAATATTTGTATATCAACTGTTAATATTTTAGCTTCCTATTATATATACACAGAGGAATGATCGGGAAAGAACTTCGGAATTTGAAAACTTAAAAACATTAATATGTTGAATAAGAATTAATAGTGATGATGATTCTTATAGTAAATGTATGATCACAGTTGATCTATATCTAATTATTTAACTATGGGTTGTTAAGTTTTCACCCTATTATTTCTTTACATTATAATATATATATATATATATATATAATATATAATTCTCCCACCGCTAAGGAATTTCTACCAAATTTATTCTAAGCGGATAATTAATACAATTATGGTTTAATTAGGTGTCTAACATATTGTTGATTCTAACGTGTATATTTACTAGCAATTATAACCCATATAGAGGATAAGACGTACCTTTTGCATTGTATGTTGGATTTTGGACATATATATACAAGTATATAATTGTATCATATACTATTAATAAAGTTTGGGCCTAAATTAAATTGATCTATTAAA
>JAURVB010013004.1:0-54804 GCA_033002965.1 Piper betle
AAGCTATGTCTGAAGTCGTTGAAGCGGGCTCTGGACTTCTTCTCCCCCTGCCCGAGCCCACCCCGTGCCTCCCAACCCCGACAGGTCTGTAAAGTCGCCTCCTTTGCAATGTTTGTTTGTGGTGTTTTGTGATCCAAAAGTTTCAATTTTTCCATCTCTTGTTTGGTTTTTTTGTGCAGCAAGCGGATTCGGACGAGCTACAAGGTTAGTTTGAGTTCCCATCCTTTGTTTTTTTTCTCTCAAGTTTCTTTTGATGGGGAGTAAATAAGTTCCATGAGGGGAAGCTTGTGAGTTAGTTAGTTGATTATTTTTTGCAGGGAGTGGTTCTGATTATTTATGTTATTGATCAGTGGCTATAGTCTGCTATAAATGAGTGTTGTGTAGATTTGTGAATTTTTTTCCATGATTGTTGTATGGATTTTGAATTGTTCTAAGTAGCAAGTAGATGGTAGTTATGATTTAAGCTTTCACTGGTCATTGTGGTGCCCAATTTAATGATAGAAGAGAATCTGATTGTAAAGTTGTTAGTTTTCGCATTTCAGTAGCTAGGAATCGCTTGATAGCTTTCTTCTTTTACTGTGTGCCGTGAATGTTCTGATTATTTATCTTAGTGCCTATAGACTGCTAGAAATGATTGTGGTATTGTCATTTACCCATGGAGATAGGAAATTGCCAGAAAGCTTTTCTTGGCATGCCAATATGAGTCATAGAGATTGTTTGATTAAAAGAGATTGCTAAATTTCGTAATATTGAGCTTGCTATGTGGCACCAATGGTATTTTACTTTCCATTTTTATGATTTTTCTCGTCCATTTGTGCCTACTCGAATTTTTACGTGAGTTGAGGTTTATATCGGTTGGCATGCTGTGAAGAAGTAGCTTCATAGTCTTGTCAGGAAGTGGTCGATTTTGGTTGTGGTTCTTGTTTTCTTTCTTGATATGGATATGTGAAGAATGTTTGCTAATGATATGCTTTATTGAAGTCCATTAGCTCTTATACTAGTGTGTTTGTGAGATAGGCACCCTGAATCGAATTTTATGTTTGGCAGAAGTTGAATGTATTAAATCTTAAGGGTTTTATAGAAACTCCTTTTAGCATTGCATCTCTGGTTTAATGTGATTGCGTAGCTTGTGGTTCTGCTTATATAGAGGTACTTGCTTGAATTTTTTTGACAACTCGCGTGTTCTTTCTGCCATTCACCAGGACCGATTCTGAAGAAGTTGCAGAGGGCATTGAGGAATAAGTTGCCGAGGGCGTTGAGATAAAAGTTGCCGATGGCGTTGCGGCTAACTGAGTTGGAGTTGACCAAAGTTCAACTGTTGGTGATGACTGAAGATCAGCCCATATGATATTACTTTTTTTATTGGGTTTCTTTTTCGTCAAGACGTAGAACTTGGATAATTTTGGTAGCTTAAGCATATTTTTATTATTCTTTGAAGTCTGCGTTGTACTGTTTTTTATAAGCCTTCAATTCTAAATTTCTCATCTGGTAGATTTGTATCTTTACTATTCCGTGTTCAAACACTAATTAACTAAATTTTGATAAATGATTTGAGATGTGTTGTTGTTTGGTGCCAAATAAATGAGTTATTATTATTTGTAGAACAAGTCCTCCCTGTCCTACTCCAAAGTCTCCGCTTTGTGAACAAATTAAAGTCTTAATGATTATTTTTCCCAAATAAAAATTTTTTTACTGTAAAGTATCGTGAATTAGGTGTAAGTCATTTTCACTTTGATGAGTCCATTGCCGTGTGACATTTCTGAGCTTATCACACTTCATTTCTGGGCAGCTTCCATTGCTGTGTTTAAAAAAAATAGAATCCAGGCTATATAACACAAGCAGAAGTCTCTCCCTTATTTGCAAGATTCAGAGTGCCTCTAAGCTAAGCATATTTCTCCCTTATTTGCAAGATTCAGAGTGTCTTCCAAAATATTGTGTAATCAGATTTATACAAAAGTATCATTCATTGAAATGATATTTGTTGTCATTAAAAAGTTAATATCATTTTGTATACCCCTAGTAAAAATTATTTTATGGGATATATTTCGCAATATTAACTAGAGTCGAGAGCGAGTCAAATTTTTATTACGAAATTACCCCTGCCAATTTCCTCCTCACTCCTTTATTTTGCCGGCGACTCTATTTTTCCACCCTTTGTCGTGCCATCCAATCGCTAGTGACCTCGCCGCCGGCCACTCGCTGGCGACTTCGAGAGCAAGTCGTAAAATATTGACCGTGAGCGAGTCAAGTTTCTTTACGAACTTATTTTTTATATATATATTTTAAATTTATTTCGTAATATTGACTCAGGTGGCAAGCGAGTCAAGTTTTTATTACGAAATTATTTTATAAATTTAGATCGTAAAATTATTTTATAAATTTTATAAATTTAGATCGTAATATTGACTGCAGTACAGCTACCGGTCGCCCGCTGGCGACCTCGAGAGCGAGTCACACTTTTATTATAAAATTATTATATATATATATTTTAATTTATTTTATAACAGTGGCTTGAATCTAGAGCGGGTTAATTTTTTATAATAAAAATTTGACTCGGTCCCGACTCGAGTCAATATTACAAAATAAATGCCGAAAATATAAAAAATACAGGAAAATATCATAAAATAAAATAATCGAATTATAATGAATTATTTTATTTTATAGTATGTTACCCTATTTTATTCATATTTTAAAATAAAAACTTGACTCAAGTTACTATATTTTTTATATTTTTCGGGATATATTTTATAATATTGACTTTAGTCGGGAGCGAGTCAAGTTTTACAAAATTGCCATTGTTTCATATTTGTTTCATATTTTTTAGGATATATTTCGTAATATTGACTCGAGTCAGGAGTGGTCAAGTTTTTATTATAAAATTGTCATTGATCGGTGGGGGAGAAAACAAGGTTGGTGAAGAAATGGCAATTTTGTAAAACTTGAGTAATATTTTTCCGAATTTATTTGGTAATATTTACTCGAGTAAGGACCGAATGAAGTTTTTATTACAAAACTACCCCTGCCTATTTCATTCCCAACTTGTGTCAATATTATAAAATAAATCTCCAAAAATATGAAAAAATAGATTAAAATACCATAAAATAAAATAATCAATTAGAACTCGATTATTTTATTTTATGGTATTTGATTATATTTTTATATTGATAGCAATTTTGTAATAAAAACTTGACTCGCTCCCGACTCGAGTCAATATTAAGAAATACATCTCAAAAAATATGAAAAAATAGAGTAAAATACTATAAAATAAAATAATCTATTAGAATTCGATTATTTTATTTTATGATATTTTCCTATATTTTTTAATATTTTTCGGGATATATTTCGTAATATTGACTTGAGTCGGGATCGAGTCAATTTTTTATTACAAAACTACCCCTACTCATTTCCTTCCCGACTCGTATCAATATTACGAAATATATCTCAAAAAATAAAAAAATATATATTAAAATACCATAAAATAAAATAATCCATTAGAGCATGATTATTTTATTTTATGATATTTTATTATATTTTTTATATTTTTTGCGATTTATTTCGTAATATTGACTCGAGTCGGGATCGAGTCAAGTTTTATTACAAACTACCCTCTCATTTCCTCTCTGCGCCACCACTCTGTTTTCCCTGTTTTGCCGCATTTATATCTTCTGCCATGAGAACTCTGGCCCGCCATGTCCGTTGTTGAGCTTCCGTTGAAAAAGGTGCTGTTAAGAATGTTGTCAGCCTTGTCTATGAGAAGTTCCATGGTGTTCTTATTAGGATCCTCAAATTCTCCAATCGGAAGGGCTGGTTGATGAAGTGAAATGCCATGTACTTCCTAGGGTCAAAGAAGCCTCCACACATGCTGTCTTGCCGCCTAGAATTTATGAATTAGTCCATCGCCCTAATCAATTCCGCCGAAGATACGGAGCAAACATAGAGGATAACATAGCGTGTAGTGAATTGTAATTAATTTAAGTTATTGAAAAATATAAGCCGATGGTATTCATTCAGAACCCAACTAAAAACCAACCATCAATTGACAATTTAAGTCAATCCATCAAAGCAAAACATAACTAAATGATATCCACTAATAAAGCATCATTTGCTAGTAATAAGAAAAATATCCACTTAGCAAGTTTCCCATTATTTCTATGGACATCTGCATAACCTTTTGAAAATACACAAAATACATATTCAAACCCATGCAATTTAACTATATATCTTGTTCATATCTTGAGTAGAAACTATGCCTTCCTTGATACTCTTCAGTTTCTTTGAAACTTCATCAACTGCAAACTCAGTTTCAGAGCCATCCAAAGGTCCAACCAAACTCAGAGATCTCAAGTGCATTGTTGCCTTCATCAGAATATAACTCCATTTGATTTCATGTTCACAGGATCTTTGGACATTGAATTGCAAACCTCAAGGAAATTCACTTTTGCCTCTTTGCCTCGAATCCTATGAGCCTTAGCTGTGTTGAAGGTTCCCAGCCCGACTTGTACCCCCTTAAATGGATCTCTTATTTCAGTTAAAAGTACATAAAACGATGGCAAAATAAAGAAATCTGGATTTTTATTCATCTGTGATGTTCAGCCATACTCCCAAAATATGGCGACTAATATAGAGAAGTTCATCCCTAACAAAATAATAGTAAATCAGATCTAAACAATAACTGACTAGACCAAGCCACCAATAATAATAAAACAGCAAGCAAACCGACTAAACCAACACATGACTAATAGACACGACTAATAAGCAAACACATGACTAATAAAATAGCGGCTCCAAATAAATAATTCCAGCAATGAACTGCTGTATGCCTACCCTTTCCCCTTGTTCTTCTTCTTCCTCCTAGAATAAACAATATTGTATTGAGGATAATCATATTTAGTGAAAAGATCTTCATCTCTATTGTTGGAAGACAGAGGAAGCCCACTAACTCCAAGGCGTAGACAAGAATGAGAAAACAGGAAATTTGTAGAACTAGAAGTAGAAAAGAAAGTAATGTTGTGAAGCTATAGCGATGTCAAACCTGACCCCAGGCATGGACTCCTGCATCTGTCCTGCTTGCGCCAACCAAGCAGAGTTCTCTCCTATCCAGTTTAGTAATCCAAAATCATGCATTAGCCATTGGCGAAATTTAAGCTTCGCCAAATGAATATTCTCATACAGCCATAAAGACTCAATAAAAGGCAATTTGGCGGGATTATCAGCCCTGCATCCCATAAAGAGACGCTTCCTCTATTTCCGCAGCAGTTAAATATAATAAACCTAATAATAAAATTAAGATTATTAAAATTAGAAGCAATTGAAAGTTGATATATAATCACTTGAATCATACAGTAAATTCAATTTGATATATAATACTGCAAAGAATCATACTTGAAGTCAACAAAGAAAATTGATATATAATCACTTGTTAAAATCCAACAACCATACAGTAAATTCACCTTCAGATCTCTGTGGTATACTCCTCGATGATGACAGTAATCAACAGCATCTATAAGCTGCTGAAAATACAGCCTAGCCTCTGCTCCTTCAAATGTCCAACCAAACTCAGAGATCTAAAGTGCATTGCTTCCTTCATTAGAGAGTTTAAAGCAGAACCATGCGGAATCAAGATTCAGCAAATTTCTAAAAGCAGAGATGAATATATTGTCATCCATGGGAAATCAAGATTCAGCAAATAAAATAAATACCACGAAGAACTGAAAAAGAAACTATGCTTTCATATCTGTCTCTAACTCTCTTTTTTTATGAGTTATGATTTCACATCTTACAAGTCGGAAAGAAAATTGTATAAGGATCAAAATTCAAAAATAAAATAAAATGATAAAAATTATAAAAGCATTAAGCACCAACACCTACATGTTAAGTAACAAAACGTAGAGGAGACTTGAAGAGGCAGCAACAGAGTACTTTGGACATAAAAAAAAGAAAAAAAATTTCAGACTGGTATCAATTTATTTAAAACAGCAAAGGAGGTCCATTGTTTGAGGTTTTGTTAGCATCAACAAGGTAACAACATAGATAACAACAAGGTAATACGACAGACAAAAGAACAAATTTTCAGAATACCATCAACAAATTTAGTTGCTATGAAGCAGAAAACAAAACTTAGTAAGAACATATAACCATGAAAGGGCGATACTTGGGATCAAAGAAGAAGCTTTGGTGAAAGAAGACGGTTGGAAGTTGTGCTCCTCATCGTTGAACTCGTGGAGGAACTCCTGGAAATCAGCCTCGAAGTCGAGGTCCTCCACTTCATCCACATCGACGAGGTATGAGCCGACGCCGGGAGGTGTCATGTGGAGGCCTGGGCGGAGGTCGTCGGCGGTGAAGCAGTGAGGTCTTTGCCGCACATGATCGGAACACAGGGGCGGCTGTCGACTTCATCTCCAGAATGCAATGCAAAGTTTTTGTCTTTTTCTGAGCGTCGGATGAGTTTTGAACGGTGAGATCAAAACTCAAGCACAGCTAACTTGGCTGTGCTGCAGCACAGCAACCACGAGCTCTATATATATATATATATATAAAACTCTGGTTATGATTATTACCTCTAAGCACTTGTCCTTCCCCGTACTCTATTTTCGTTTCTTCGTGACTTTGTCTACAACCAAAATGTGTATATATATAACTTTGGTCATGATTATTATCCATAACCACTTGTCCATTTCTTATTTCTTGGTGACTTCGTCTTCTACTTTTCATTTCTTGGTGACTTTGTCTGCAACCAAAATCCACCTTTTCAAAAATCTTTTCATTATTGAAAGGAAGATTTGAGTTTTCATCGTGCAGGCATCGCCGACTCTTCCTCCACCATTCACCCTATCGCAACTCTTCCTTCTTTCCTATCTTTTTCATATTTTTCATTTTTTTCTTTTTTGTCCCTCCTCTTTTCTAACCCTAGCACCACTATTTTCATTTCTTGCCACCATTACCAGCCCTGCCCTTAGCTCTATCTACAGAAGCATTGGTTGGTCGGTCATCAATGAATATCAGGTATAGATTGATCGGTCTACTATTAATTTTTTTTGTCAGTTAAGTTCGGTCAAGGTCTGATATTTGTTACATATTTATTGTATGATTTAATTATTTCTCTTATTATAAAGCACATGTCACCCAAAAAGGTAATTCCTTCTTCCCTCCACTGTCGTAACCTCAATGTCTATTATATACGAATGCTAAGTCGAAAGTGCACAAAATAAAAATAAAGGTACAGTACTATGGACAGAACATTTCCAATGAATCAATCTTGAGAGAGATTTTATCTCACAATTCATTAATTATCTTTGATTTTGTAATTAATAATACTTAGTTGAACTATGCCCCGGAATTACGTATCCGAACTTGAAACTCCAAATTTGGTCATTTATCTCCTGTGTTAAAATCATAAAACAGCCCAGGCATCGAAATGCGGGGAAATGTTGGAGTATGAGTTTTATGTAAAATCATAGCACGAGAGGTATAACTTCTCGTTCGCCTTAGTAGCGCAAACAGTGCACAAAGAAACCCACTACACATTCTAAGGTATAAAACTACTAAGATCAATCGCTCTACAACACAGTCGACCCAACAATCCCATCACTACTTGCATAGCTAAGTTAGGGAGCGGTCAAGCAATCGATGTGAGAATGTTCGGCTTCGGCAACCCCAACCTGTCCACCCTGCACCACCTCATGGACTTGCCGGAGGAGACAGAGAAGTCCTTCAATGCGCTGACGAGGACCTATGTCCGAGTTGCCAAGGCCAGGGCTGCCACCCCAACTGAGGTGAAGAAGTACCCCAACTCCTATGTCTTCGTCCTCGACATGCCGGGGCTCAATTCTGGCGACATCAAGGTTCAAGTGTTGGAGCCCCTTATCTTATGATGAAGATAGGAGAACGTACAACTACATGTAAAACCTCTAAATATATGGAGTTATTCCGACTTACTCTAAGAGGTACGAGGAATTTAATGTGCTTTGTGAAAGACAAAGAAAGAAGAAACTCATGTGTGAGTGTTTCAATGCTCATGGAGGACATTTGGTGTTGGCTCTTTATATCCAAAAGGTTGGCCATATCTTGAGTATGTGTCTTATCTATAAATATATAGTATATGTATAAACACTAAACAAGACTGTGTAATTGAGTACTTCACTATGAAGCTTTGCATTGTTCTTCCTCTCTCTCTTAGAGGGAGAACCTCTCTTCACAAGATATAGGTCTATCCAATCAAAATTCGTTCTCTGGTTGGTAGTTTTGAGTCTTCCCAATTAGAGTTTGTTATCTAGTTGGAAATTATGGTTGTTTCTAATTGGATATGTATCCTAGTTGTAGATGTGTGAGTTCCGTTTAATGATTGATCCAAATGTTGAAGACGATAAATCAGTTTTACCGGAAGTGTGTACCAATTATTTTATTATAGTATTGGTTTGTGGTTTTCCCTCTATTTTGGAGGTTACACGTTAAATTCTTTGTGTATTTATTGTCTCTTGCCTTTTATCTTGTCAAAGCATAACAAAAGAGCTTAAATATTTTTTGTGTTAAATCCCAACAACAGGTGGGGGACAACCACGTGCTGGTGATCAGCAGGGAGAGGAAGCAGGAGGAGGTGAAGGGGTGAAGTACGTGAGGATGGAATGGCTGGTGGGAAAGTTATCGGAGAACGCAGACACCCACTGCAGACACCGACGGCGTGCTGACCGTGACCCTTATGAAACTGCGACCTCAGGAGCCGAAGAAACCCAAGACGATTGAAGTCATTGCTAATGTAATTTGCAATGTTTGCAAATGGTATGTGTGTGTGCAACAAGGGAGACAAGAGTGGGCGTTGTGTTTTGTGTTTCTGGTTTAGGTGTGAGTGTTTTGTTCTTGAAGGAGCGAGAGAGAGAGAGGAAGGTTGATGTTTTGAGAATATGAGGTTATGATCTGTAGATGTTTTGGAAGACTATCTCATGAATGAAATCTAGGTTTTCTTCTTGTCATTAACACCCATAAAACTAGGAAAAAAGAACCAATTATGCTAGATAAACGAACACCAACATAAAATTCACACACAGGAGCATACAAATGCAAAGTTTACTAGACAAAAACTTCGGAACATTTCAAAACGTTTGGAAACAAAATTGTAATCAGAGGACACTTGTTGACTTTTTTCGTTTTTTGATTGCCATCATTGTTTTCTTGCAACAACGAAAAAAGAAACAATTTTGCCAATTAGACATTCAACGCTGTTTAGAATATGAACAAAATCACATGAACACATGCAATAAATATTTTCCCCTCCTTTTTATCAAAATGTTTTTTTAATGTAAAAAAAGGATGAGACGATCAATTTTTCTCATATAGACAGTAATCCACATACCTCGAGTACAGAACTAGCGTTGGAGAGATTGGATGAGGTGGGTGGGTGCAAGTAGGGTAACCTCAATATAGAAGGCTGCTTCTCACCTAGGAATAACACTTGATATTAGCTACTAAATGTGATAAAATATTTGTTTATAGCAAATTGAAGAGAGGTACGAGAGTCAATAATAATTTCGAAATCCCTCGGCAGAAATGTAGAACAATGCCGTTGGCTTGTTTTGAACGTGTCCCATGAGCGATTGCCTCCAAAAAAATTAAAAAAGGCATACTGTCACAGTTTCGAGGTGCCACTGCAAAATTCTATTTTGAGTGTTAAAGCGTTACAGACAATTATTAGCCTTTTTGTTGTCGAAAAACTAAATCCCAATGCCAGTTTGCTTTGCAAGTGGTATATGGTAAGTATGAACATGGACAAATTAGTAATGGGCAGTTCAAAACTCAAATGATTTTGTTTAATCTTCCATGACCTTCACCTCTTATCTACAATTTCTTTTATATCTATTTAAGCAAAGACAGCAATCATTCAAAAGTTAATATCCTTCTAAACAAAATATTGTTAAATGTAAAATACAGCAACAAGTAAAACAATATCGGTAAGGAATTAGCAGGGATCAATGGGAGATAACGTGAAAAATAAGAAGTACTCTACAGAAAGCAGAAAATTAACGTTCATTCCACCCAGGTCAAGCACCCATTGCCAGGCGGCAGCTTTTAACATTCTAGCACACAGGACAAGAAATGGCAGTATACCAGGCTTCCCAATATGGTGTAAATGCTCAACCCATTGGGCATACTCTCTTGTTGATTCTTACTTCTTAGTTCTTACAATGCAGGAAGTCGGAGGTGTGGCTACTTGGCGGCGAAAGACTTACGCGACAAAGGACAAAAATCGTTGCTATATACATGGGCGAAACCCTTACTTTTTAGCAGCTTTTCAGCCTCATTCCTTGTCTGGTTTTTCTGACACTAAAACCACACCTGTTTCTTCCCTGTTTCAATGTATGGTGGTATACCAGACTTCCCAGATATTTGATCTACCTACTTGGTTGGCCATTTTTGCGAAGACCTATGTACATATATATATATATATATAGTCTATCTCATTACCAAAAATTTACTTTTAAAATTGAATTCATTTTTTAGATATTAAATTATTATTGACTATGTCATTATTTGATGAAGCCTATACTTAAAAGAGTAATAATAATTTACTACAAGGCCTTACAACCCAATAAGTTCAAGCAAACCACCCACCTATTAAATACCTTTATGACACTTTTATTATTTTAAGAGAAGCGAGTATATTTACTTATGGTTCTCTAACTATTTTTTCATAAAATTAGAGTTCATATTATCCATTCAGCATAGGGCGTCATCATGTCCAGTAGCACTCAACTGGGGTTAAAAAAATCCAATTTGGGCGAGGTTATCATAGCCAGTAAACCCTATTAAAATATGTCAGCATCTGATTTTCTAAAACTTACATACCTCTCATTGATTAAGAAATTTTGTCCACCAAAAGTGGTCCCCTTTGTAGAAAACCTCAAATATCTGATGTCTCCAATGGACAAAATAAAAAACGTCAACTAGTCACCGTCCTTCAAAGCATATTATTCTATCTTGATTGATATGCTATTGCAAACTAATACATTGATCATTACAAAGTTAAGGGTTCATTTGGTTGTCATGAAAATATTGTAATAGATAAATGTTTTCATAGTTAACGAAAATGAATGAAATGAAATGACATGGAAATTGTAAAGATTTCCTTTATGTTTAGATAGTACGAAAATGAGATGAAATAAAATATTTCTTTATCATTTGTGTCTCCAAAAATATCTTCAATTTTTTTATATTTTTCATAGAGAAAATGTTGCTTTGTAAAATTTTTATATAGATTTGCTTTGACAAAAAATAAAATTTCCTTTGACTAAATTACAGTACATCCAAACATAAGGGAATTATTTACCTCAAAATTTATATTTCTTTTATACAATTTAAGGACAACCAAGCTGAGTAAATGATAGATGTGGTGGTCATATGTATAAGAATTAACAAGCAAAGAAACCATGCTATGAGGCCTAAATGTAAATTTATGGGCCTAATCATCTTTATAATATATATTTATAAAATAGTTAATCTAAAATTGAAAATCTAGAGTTATATCTCCAGATCTTATCCCAAATGTGCATGGGACTAATCATGAGGGTGATCTACTACTATTCAATAGAGGGTTGGTGTATATATTTTTTTAAAAATTCTAATGAATATGTTTCTTACATTTGGATCCTATCCATAAGTTTGGGTGCTTACATTAGTACATGGTGCTTTTAAAATGATCTTACAAAATGTTTTCATTCTAAATTCTCTTCAATTTTACTAAAATTTTCCTTATTCTAAATGACTTATTTTTTTTATTAAGATTCAAAAGTTAAATTGAATATTTTCCAAATTGTGGGAAATTGCTATTCTAATTTTGCTCTAATTTTTTAGGTTCTTTTTAAATTGATTCCATTTTAGAATTGGATTTTAACTTAAAGATGGAACTTATAAATCGACATTGTATTTAAATTGGATTTTAAGTTGAAATAAGAAACTCAACTATTTTTTTCAAATTTACAATTTTTATAGTTT
This sequence comes from Piper betle, assembly GCA_033002965.1. Taxonomy (NCBI): domain Eukaryota; kingdom Viridiplantae; phylum Streptophyta; class Magnoliopsida; order Piperales; family Piperaceae; genus Piper; species Piper betle. Next base: position 11,983 of record JAURVB010013004.1, read on the forward strand.
TAGAATTTGGATTATAGAATTGGATTTTAAAAAAGATTCAATTTTAAATTGGATTGCCATATTTAATCTCTTCTTCTTCTTGTTTCTATCATCCAAATTTGTCATCTCACTCGCTTTGAATCCTACAGATCGGTTTGCCCTTCTTGCTATAAAACATCAAATCACATCAGACCCTTTAAGAGCCCTGGCATCATAATAAATATTATTATTCAATTCTGCTTCTTTGCTTTTTAATCGGATGTCATTAATTTTTGAGTGAAAATTTCTACTTTTAGTGTTGGCTATTGCTATCTATATCTACTATTATTAAAAAAAGAGAACTAAAAGTTGACCCTCATAAAAAGTAAGAGATTCAAATAAACAAAATAAAACGTAATAAAAAAATAAAATTATATGACTATAGTCGATATTATTACCAAAAATTTACCTTTAAAATTGAATTTATGTTTTAGATATTAAATTATTATAGACTATGTAATTATTTGATGAAACCTATACATAAAAGAGTAATAATTTACCGCAAGGCCTTACAACCCAATCAAGTTCAAGCAAACCACCCACCTATTAAATACCTTTACGACACTTTTATTATTTTACGAGAAGCCAGTATATTTACTTACGGTTCTCTAACTATTTTTTCATAAAATAAGAGTTCATATTATCTATTCAGCATAGGGCGTCATCATGTCCATTAGCATTCAATTGGGATTAAAAAAAATCCAATTTGGGTGAGGTACATGTCAGCATCTGATTTTCTAAAACTTACATACCTCTCATTGATTAAGAAATTTTGTCCACCAAAACAACCCGGTTACCAAGGTTACCATTGACGTGAATTATGTCTGGTGTTTTGATGCCGACTAGGCAGTGGTCCCATTTGTAGAAGACCTCATATATTTGGTGTCTCCCATGGACTAAATAAAAAACCTCAACAAGTCCCTGTCCTTCAAAGCATATTAATCTACCTTTGATAAATTATTGCGTACTAATACTATGATCATTACAAAGTAAGGGTTCATTTGGTTGGCATGAAAATAGTGTACTATGATCATTACAAAGTAAGGGTTCGTTTGGTTGGCATGAAAATAGTGTAAATGGATAAGAGTCGTCATAGGAAATAAAAATGCAATGAAATAAAATGACATGAAAATTGTAAAGATTTCCTTTGTGTTTAGATAATTTGAAAATGAGTTAAAAATAAAATATTTATTTCCCACATGTGTCTCCGAAAATTTCTCCAATTTTTTATATTTTTTATGAGGACAATTTTTCTCTTTAAATTTATACATAAACTTGCTTTGACTGAAAATAAAATTTTCTTTGAAATTATTGTCCTCTAAATTTTACATTTCTTTTATTTAATTTTAGAACAACAAAACAAATCCCGAGTAAATAATAGATGTGGTTGCCATATGTATAAGAATTAACATGTAAAGAAACCGTCATATGGTGCCTTAATATAAATTAATGGGCCTAATCCACCTTAAAATATATAATTATAAAATAGTTAATCTAAAATTGAAATTCAATGGTTGTATCTCCTTAAATAAATATATCAGATCTTATCTCAAATGTGCATGAGACTCATTATGAGGGTGATCTACGAATATCCAATAGAGGTTTGGTGGATAGATTTTTTTAAAAACAATTCTTATTAATATGTTTCTTATATTTGGATCCTATGCATAAGTTTGGGTGCTTACATCAGTACATGGTGCTTTTAAAATGATCATACAAAATGTGGTCATTCTAAATTCTCTTCAATATAATAACTAAAATTTTCCTTATTCTAAATGACTTAATTTTTATATTAGGATTCAAAAATTGAATTGAATATTTTCCAAATAGTGGAAAATTGCGATTCTAATTTTGTTGATAATATTTTATGGTTTTTTTAAATTGATTACATCTTCAAATTTGATTTTAAGTTAAAGATGGAATTTATAAATCGACTTTGTATTTAAATTGGATTTTAATTTGAAATAAAAGCTCAATTATTTTTTTCAAAGTTACAATTTTTAAATTTTTAGAATTGGATTTCACTTTTAAAAAAGATTCAATTTTAATTTGGATAATTTTATTTAAATATTGTGTTTTGAATAGGATATTGCATTAATTTGGGTTCCAGTGTTTAGTTAAATGTCAATATTTTAATTTGAATTTAAGTATCTAAAATTCAATTAATATTTAATTTGAATTTTGATTTATTAATTGATTGAAAATCTATATTATTAATTACATGAAGTAAATAATTGATAAATAAGTAGTTTGTATGTTGATTGATGAATATAGAATCACAATAGTTAATTATTAGTTTATAATTTGGAAAAATGATCGGTAGTCAATATACTATTAGTAGTTAAATCATGCTCGGTGTTTTGGGGTGGGGGGCGTGAAACTCACGCTTCTTTATACACATCGACCATGAATGGTTGGAAAATTAATATAATTGAGTGGAACGAAGACTCTGAGCGATATTCTCTCGTGTGCTCTTATAAATTATCATCTCATTGCTGTTTGGTTCACGCAATTCATACTCTGATCAGATGAAGCTTCTCCTTCCTCTTCAAATTATTCTCTTCTTCTTCTTTCTATCATCCAACTTCTCCATCTCACTCACTTCAAATGCTACAGATCGGTTTGCCCTTCTTGCTATAAAAGATCAAATCACCTCCGACCCATATGGAGCTTTGGCATCCTGGAACAATTCTCTGCATTTCTGCGATTGGAAGGGAGTCTCGTGCGGTAACCGACACCGGCGTGTCATTGGGTTGGACTTGTCGTCCTTCAATTTGAGTGGGACACTCTCGAATTATATTGGTAATCTGAGCTTTCTTAGATACATCAGCCTACAGAACCCACTGAACGAATTTGGGCTTGGATGGGAAGGATCTAACCTACAAGGAGCGATCCCAAGTGAGATTGGTCGTCTATATCGGCTGCGTAGATTGGACCTAGGCTGGAATTCATTTAGTGGAGAGATCCCTCTCAATCTAACAAATTGTCTTTCTCTTCAAGAAATGGATTTGGGTGGTAACAACATAACAGGTAAAATCCCCTATCAGTTGGGTTCCTTGTCGAGGCTCGAGGAACTCTATCTTGATGTAAACCAACTCACGGGAAGCATTCCTTCGTCACTTGGAAACCTCTCTTCTCTTACTTTGCTTGATCTAAGTTCTAACAATCTTAATGGCACCATTCCAGATTCAATTTACAACCTTTCTGACATCACATATTTTGGAATAGACCAAAACAAGCTGTCAGGGAAGCTTCCAACAAATCTTGGCATGCAGCTGCTCCCTAATCTGGTATTTTTTTTTGGAGGTTCAAATAAACTAGGAGGGCACATCCCAGTTTCTCTCGCTAATGCGTCCAACCTTGAATACCTTTCATTGTCCCACAACGAATTCAGAGGATTCGTACCAAATTTCATTGGATGTAACGACAAGGAGGGCCTATTGAATTTAGATTTGAGATCCAACCAACTGGGGAGTGGGGGCACGAATGATGACATGAGCCAATTCATTCCTTCTCTTGCCAATTGCTCTCGTAACCTTCAAAGGCTAGCCCTTGGTGACAATCAACTCTCAGGTGTCATTCCTGATGAAATTGGGGAATTTAGCTTCCTTAATGTACTACATTTGACTGGTAATAAAATCTCTGGAAAGATTCCACCAGCTTTGTGCAATATTGCTCCATTGAAGGGACTCTACCTGGGAAACAACCAACTGGTTGGTGCAATTCCAGAATGCCTTGGCGATACTTTGAATCTTACTGGTTTAGACCTCTCCCAAAACAGGCTATTTGGAGGAGACATGACATAGGAATATGCCATCATAATGCCAGATGCCTGCAGATCCCCAAGCTTGGTGTATATTGTATATACAGCTCAAATTAAATGTATCTTTTCTCTATCAAATCTCAAATTAAGTATGTCCTTTCTCTTTCAGAGTTCAAATTTTTGTTATGGGGATTGATTGCATGGTAGTGGAGCTGGTTTGTTCTTGGGTTCATATTAAAATTTCAGCTTAAGGATGGATTCATGTTTAGTTATCTGCTAAGTATGGTTGAGCTAAATTGGTTTTTGCTTAAATAAATTACTTGTCTACCACGTAGCTAATTTTGCATGTTTTATCTTTTATTGAGAGTCTTAGGTTTCAAAAATGATGTTCAAGTAGAAAGCAAGGAGGCTGTTATATTTGTCAATGAGCATGATACGTTGGGCAACTTATCAGGTGAAGAATATCAGAAAAATGTTTAAGTAGAAAGCAAGGAGGTTTCAATGGATAATTCAACAATTATTTCTCCTGCCACGAACCTAACAATGCTGGAAAACGTGGCATCTGCTTTTGATGGTTTAGAAAATGAAATAGCAGCAGTTTCCGAGGTTGTTATCCCTGCCAGTGGTGGAAGCAAAGCCCATGAGAAAAATGATACCATCTTTGTGAAAGCACTGGATGATGAGTTAAATGATACATCTGCACATAGCCTTATATCTGCTCCCCCTTGTTCAACTAATGATGCCAATCCGGCTTATTCATTTGAGAGATTTGAAGGTGAAGAGTGCATTGGTTCTATGCGAGTGGGCTTCACCTCTTCAATGGTAGGGAAACAGAAGCAATGAATGATGCAGCTGATATTTCCAACGGCATTAGTCTCACTTCCAATCAAGCAACACTTAATGATTGTAATGTGCTGGAGACCCGAGTCAAAATGAGGTGATATCATATGTTAAGGTTAGGCTTCTTTACTTTTGCTGCATGTCCTTCCTAGCCACAAAAATGATAGTCAGTACCAAGATATTTTCTGTTAAGTGCAGTCAAAAGGTCTGTTTGGGAATATTTTCTTTTTTAGTTTTGGAAGTGTAGGAGATAAATTCATCCGGGCTTGGATTGGCTTAGTTGAACTGTAGGAGATAAATGTTTAAAGAAAAATGATTGTGTGGATCTCCCTGATTTTTGCCTAGCTGAATACATTATACATTCTCTATTTCAGAATTTTCCTTAAATATGTCTAGCTTATTATCATTTTTTTGCAATAATAGTTACTCTCTTGATTTGGGTGCCTATAACAAATGGCTCTTGAATTAGTTTGGATTAATTTAAATGGTAAATTTAGCTGTACTTAAGGTGTTTGTTCTAACCACATTCGTTATGGACCCTTTCGGGTTATATATGGCTAACCTGAAATTTATACACGTACTTGTCCTCATATAAGTAACTACATTACTTGTATGCTCAGACACTCCTCTGTCTGGGTAGGTTTCTTTTAGCTTTGTTGTTGTCTATACTATGATAGCCAGCTGTTTTATGCTTAAGTTTGTTGCTGTTGTGTAGAAGCTACCTATTATTGCTGTCAATTATGCCCGGGTAGAAGATACAACTGCCACTGATGTTAATCCTGCTTCACAGATCATTGAGAAACCTATTCTAAAGAATGCAGAGCCTGAACGAAGACCTAGAAATGTCGTAGAAGGAAACTATCATTCAGATGGAACACTCAGGTTAAACTTTGTTCTGGCAATTGCAACTTGCTTAACAAAATACATTATGTTGCTGGTAATAGCCCGATTGACAAAATTCGATTTCAATTCCATAGGTCACGGAAAGTACCTTGTTCTTTTCAATTTACGATAGAAAAGCTACTTCGTTATTATGGTGCCATCTGCATTTGTGGTCCTCTTGGCAGTATTTAGCAGATTTCTTTGGGCAATATTTTGATATGCAGTGTATATATCTTGCAGTGGGTCATCCAAAGACTTGAGAAAGCAACCTTCAAAGGCAAATGAGACGAATCCCTTTTGGGCTGCAATTAAGTCTTCCATTGCGCCTTTGTCAAATTTTGGGAAGGGTGAATTAATAATTAATACGGCTTCTGTGTCATCAAGAAAAATAACCCCATATGAGCCCTTAGAAACCAGTTATTGAGCAAACTTCACAATTTTGTTTATTGTGTTGTTAACTATATTCAATATCTAAATTAATCCCTTGTAGCATCTGTTGCTCATTTCAATTTCCTCCTGTAATATTTTTCCTGTGTGTTAGCTCTTGATTACTTAACAAGGTTTGATGTGTTTGCCATAGTGGTTACAGTAACGATGATAGTTATATCATGATATAATTTCCTGTCTTGAACTGGGGAAATAAGGGTAATTCATTGATATTTATAGATCATTCAATGTGTGAACTAAGCTTGTATTGGTTTTAACGAAGAAAGGTAGATCAGAAATTGAACGAAATGCTTCACCACATCATAAAAAATAAATTTTATTGTCTATTATATTGTATTCACATTAGACATGTTTATTTTGAGAGATTAGGTTGTATTGCAATTCACCATTTTTACAGAAAAAATTGAGATGAAAATGCTATCCCAACTAAAATAACTAAAAACCTAAAAGCCAAAAACCCAATTTTTTGCAACTAAAAAGGGCACCTTCCTTGCCTAACATAAGGGAGGAGAAAACAATGACTTTGATACTACTTCTGGGCAGTGAGGTTTTGAAGCTTCCATCATCAAAGCCATACACGCCCATGTCGTCACCCCTTTCCATGTCACCACCAACAATAGGCTCATAGTCATCTGTGAAGTATATACATTTCCTTCTGAATGCTTTACTATCCAGAATTGTTTATATGCTCAATGAGTTATTGAAGCCCAAAAACAAGGCATACCTCAACCACCTTCTTCCCCTCACATCCAATTTGAATACTCTGAAACAATTGGAACACCAAGTTGCCACACCTTATGAACTGTTAACGAGTGGGTAGGGTATTTTTGTTTTCTTTTAAACAACTTATGAACTGTTAATGAGCAGGCATTGCAAATTATACATAATTAGGTAAGATGCCGTGCCACACGCAGCCTATTTGAGATAAATTTTAATTTTACATATAAACTCTCATTGAATTATAAAATAGACTGTAATAACTTAATATCTTAGATATAAACTCTTATTTACTTTAAAGATATACCTTATTTGAATGAAAAGTAAATTATAATTATTTGATTTATTTTATTTTATTATTTTTCAATATAATTAAATAGATTTTTATTAGTAGGAAGTTAAAAGTTAAGGTTAATCGGCCTCAAACCTATGACTTTTTACTGAGAAATATAATTTTATCAATTTTTTAAAGAAATTTAGGTAACTGAGTTTTGAACCGGGGACCTTCGACATTGAAAGGTATTTTTATTGTTTTTTTTAAAAAAAATGAAGTTAGCAAGATTTGAACCTGTGAGCCTCTTAGTAGGTATTTTTATTGTATTTTTAATAATTTTCTTGTATTTTAATTACCTGATTCTCTTACTTTTAATCTTAATCTGGTATTGAATTTAGCTTATGTAGCGACTGCACACTAGTGTTGGCGTGACAACACTGCATAAATTCCTGCTTATGTAGTGTCTGCTTCTAAATGTTGCATATCAACAATTTATGCATGGTATTTATGACATTACTTAAAATAAGCTGTTTATATTGATTTCCCTTGTAATGATATTTTATTAATACTGGTCAAAATATAGGGATTTTCAAAAAGAAAAAGATTTTGTAAAAGTTTCATATTAAAAAGTTAGGTACATGTAATTAGCACATGAAAAACTAGTAGGTATTTAAAAGTATAGCATAGATACATTCATTTAGCACATCAAAATAAATTAAGAGTTAACCGAATTAATATCTATATGATATTTGATTTATGGGAGACGTAACACTTCGGGGACTAAGATTGCCATTGACTTGATCGAGTTAAGTCATGATGCTTTGATGCCTGATGGGCTCCATTGTAGAGAACCTTACTATTAGGTGTCTCCCATTGTCTAGATACTTATTTTCCAATCATTTAGAAATTTTCATTTGATTATTGATGGAAATTCATTAAGACATAGTTTGTTTCACATTGGAAAGAGTTATAATTTATATAGAGTTATATTTATGATGAAAATATGAAATATGAAACTTCTTCACGAAAAAATTCCTCCTTTTACTTGTGTTTTTTATAAAAGAAAAAATTAATGGATATGAACTTTTAATGGGACTTGTTTTTTACATTAATTACCATATAGATTTCTTATATTTTTCATTTCTTTCATCCTAATCAAACAAAAGCCTATATCTGAATGCTCAATTTTCTATAGATTAATCACAAATACAAGTATATTAAATTGGCATCAACTTCATTTAGGAGCTAGTCAAGTCAAGCTCCTTAATTAAACATCAAGACAACTATACCTTGGGACCAACCTTACCTAATTTGCAAGTTTGGAAAGATACATATGACATACAGATAAAAATTTACACGAAGAGAAAATTTGATGTCGTCCATCATAATAAACATTGTTTTTCTATTCTGCTTGCATTTTGATTAGATGTCTTTAATTTATGAGCGCAAATTTCTCAGTTTAGTATTGACTATTTCAATTTATATCTACTCTCATCTACCTTTATTAATAAAAGGGAACTAAATGCTAGAATGACGCAAGCAAGGGCATTAGCCAATACAAATACATCAAAAATAAAATCAAAATAACAAATATATAATTAGTGTATATCTCTAATTTATTATGTGATTATCATTTAAGATAAGATAAAAAAAATTATCTCTAAAATCTATTTAATTATCATCTATCACATTATTTAATAAGATAAAAAATGAAAAATTATTTTTAAAATTTAAATCTATCTCTCCCTACGCCCTATGTCAAGTTCACATCTACTCTAGGAAACAAAAGGTTGGGCTCTAATGAAAAGTAGGAGATTCGACTAATTAAAATATTATAAAAACAAAAAATAAGATAAATCATTATAATCTAAAATTATTTGACCTCTAATGAAGAGATTCAATTAATCAAAATAAAACATGATAAAAAAATAAATCATATTATTATTGTTTATCTTGTTAAGTTAAATTTATCTGTAAAATGTAAATGTATTTTTGAGATATTAAATTATTATATACTATGTCATTATTCAATGAAATGAAGGTTACATATAAAATTAGAGTTTATATCTATGCATTTGATTTTCTAAAACTTGACCTCTCATGGAGTAAGATTTTCTCCCAAACAACTCGGTGACCAAGATTGCCATTGGCTTGAGTCAAGTCATGATGTTTTCATTCCAACTTGGCAGTTGGGCTCCTATATAGAAAACCTCAATATCAGGTCTCCCATGGACTAAATATAAACTTAAAGAGATAAGTCACCGTTGTTCAAAGCATATTATTCTACCTTGATTGGTATGTTGTTGCATACTAATATGTTGATAATTACAAAGTAATAAATGATAGATGTAGTTGCCATATATACAAGAATTAACATGCAAAGAAAATGTGCTACTCAGTCTAAGTGTAAATTTATGGTCCTAATCATTTCCATATCTCTATAAGACTATTAATTAAAGTTAAAGATTTATAACTATAATAATTTCTATAAAGATATCGGATCTCATCTAATAAGCATTAGATATGAGACTAATTATAAGGGTGAGTATGAGGACTCGTAGATTTCATAGAATTAGCTCAAGTGCAACATGATGAACTTAAGTTACCCGTTCAACATTAACTAAATTGAAGATCAAAAGACATATCCCCACTACCTTATCGAATCTTATCTTAAGAGATATTAGATATGTGGCTAAATTATAGACTATCATAATCCACACACTTTAAAGAATTTGGTCCTCAGAATTCTTAAGTCATCTCTTCAATAGTAGAACCAAATTGAAGATAAATAGAATATTCCTATTAATATATAAAATCATAGCTCTAGAGGTCATGGATACTAGATTATTTAATTTAAGGGCTACTACAACAACATAAGTTAAACCGAATTTCACCAAAATTGAACCAAACCGTACAAAAATTAATCTTTCAATCTAAATAATTGAAATTTGATATGTGTGAAAAGAATGCCAAAATCGAAAATTGAATATTTAGTATTTAAAATTGAAATCTAATTATAAAAGCATAATTCAATATTCAATTAGAATTATAAATATAAATTGTATTTTTAATGTTGAAATTTTATTCAAAATGAAATTTTAAAATAATTTTGGGATGCACTTCAAATAAGAATTTCCTTATTCTAAATGGCTTAAAATGTTAATTAGGATTGAACACTTAAGTTGAATATTTTCCAAATATTTAAAAAAATTATTCTAATGTTAAACTAATTTTTTAATGAATTTTTTTATTATGCTGATTTCATTTCTGAATTGGATTTTAACTTCAAGGTAGAATTTTTAAGTCGACTATCTATTTAAATTGAATTTTACTTTGAAATACAAATCCCAACACCGAAAAAGACAATGCCAAGAAACACATGTAAGAAGATAAAATTAATAAGAATAAAAAAATAAATCTTATTAGTTGAAAAATTATTGATAAAAATTAATTGAAATGTTGTTATCAAATTTTATAAAATAAAAACTTAAAAGCTTTTATTTAATTTTTTTTCCAGAATTGAGTTTCACTTATAAACAAGATTTGATTTTAAATTGGATTATTTTATGTAAACATTGTGGTATTTAATAAGATATGGCTTTAATTTTGCATCTAGTTCAGAGTTAAATATCAATATTTAATTTGAATTTATGTATCTACAATGCAACAAATTTATAATTAGTTATAATAAAGCTCTTGATAAATAAATAGTTTGTATATTGATTGATGAATAGTAAGTATTAATTAGTGTCAAATAATATATCAATTTGGGTTTAGACATAGTCAACAAACTATTAATTAGACAATCAAAATTGGTTAATAGTTAATAAACTATTAGTAGTCAAAACATGCTCCGTGTTTTGCGGGGAGGGAGAAAGCTAAGTATTGATGAATGGTTAGAAAATTAGTCCAATTGACTTGAAGAAGACTACCATATTCTCTTTTGTGGTCTTATACATTATCATCTCATTGCCGTGTTGATAATTCAACTATTTTTTTCAAATTTACAATTTTAATATTTTTAGAATTGGACTTCACTATTAAAAAAGATTCAATTTTAAATTGGATTATTTTATTAAAATATTGTGTTTTTAAATAGGATATCACATTAATTTTGGTTCCAGTGATGAGTTAAATATCAATATTTTAATTTCAATTTAAGTATCTAAAATTCAATGAATTTATATTTTGATTTTTGATTTTTGAATTGTTTGGAAATCAATATTTTTAATTAGTTGTTGTAAAGTAGTTGATAAATAAGTAGTTTTTATGTTGATTGATGATTATAGAATGCCAACAGTTAATTATTAGTTTACAATTAGTAATAAACTATTAATCAACCAATCAAAACAAATTCATGGAAAAATAATCGGTAGTCAAATCATGCTCCGTGTTTTTTTGTGGTGGGGGGAGTGTCGTTCATGAGTGGTTGGAAAATTAACCCAATTGACTGGAAGAAGACTCTGATATTCTCTTCTGTGCTCTTATAAATTATCATCTCATTGCTGTCGTTCATGCAATTCATACTCTGATAAGATGAAGCTTCTCCTTGCTCTTCAAATTATTCTCTTCTTCTTTCTATCATCCAAATTTGCCATCTCACTCACTTCAAATGCTATAGATCGGTTTGCCCTTCTTGCTATAAAAGGGCAAATCACCTCCGACCCAACTGGAGCCCTGGCATCCTGGAACAAATCTCTGCATTTCTGTGATTGGAATGGAGTCTCGTGCAGTCACCGACACTGGCGTGTCATAGGGTTAGAATTCTGGTCCTTCAATTTGAGTGGGACACTCTCGCCTTATATTGGTAATCTGAGCTTTCTTAGATACATCAACCTTGCAATGAACCTACAAGGAGCGATCCCAAGTGAGATTGGTCGTCTATATCGGCTGCGTAGATTGAACCTGCGCTTCAATTCATTTAGTGGAGAGATCCCTCTCAATCTAACAAATTGTGTTTCTCTTGAAAAAATGGATTTGGGCGTTAACAACATAACAGGGAAAATCCCAAATCAGTTGGGTTCCTTGCTGAGTCTCAAGGCACTCAGTCTTGATAGAAACCAACTCACAGGAAGTATTCCTTCGTCACTTGGAAACCTCTCTTCTCTTACTTTGCTTGATCTAAGTTCTAACAATCTTAATGGGACACTTCCCATTGACCTTGGCCATCTCAAGAGCTTAGCAATTTTCGATGTCAGTTCAAATCAAATATCTGGCGTCATTCCAGATTCAATTTACAACCTTTCAACCATTCATTTATTTTCAATATACCAAAACAAGCTGTCAGGGAAGCTTCCAACAAATCTGGGCAAGGAGCTGCTCCCTAATCTGGAATATTTTTTTGGGGATTCAAATAAACTAGGAGGACACATCCCAGTTTCTCTCGCTAATGCGTCCAACCTTGTATACCTTTCATTGTCCTACAACGAATTCAGTGGATTCGTGCCAAATTTCATGGGATGTAACCTATGGCATTTAAATTTGAGATCCAACCAACTAGGGAGTGGGGGCACGAATGATGACATGAGCCAATTCATTCATTCTCTTGCCAATTGCTCTTCTAACGTTCAATTCCTAGTCCTTGGTGACAATAAACTCTCAGGAAGCATTCCTGATGAAATTGGGAAACTTAACGGCCTTGAGGTACTACACTTCACTGGTAACAAAATTGCTGGTAAGATTCCACCAACTTTATGCAATATTGCTCCATTGGAGGAACTCTACCTGGGAAACAACACACTGGTGGGTGCAATTCCAGAATGTCTTGGACATACATTGAATCTTACCCATTTGGACCTCTCTCAAAACAAGCTATTAGGAGGAGACATGGCATAGGAATATACAGTCATAATGCCAGATGCATTCAGATCCCCAAGCTTGGTGTATATTGTATATACAGCTCAAATTAAATGTTTCTTTTCTTTATCAAAGCTCAAATTAAACATGTCCTTTCATTTTTAGAGTTCAAATGAAATGTATCTTAATAATGTAACTCTCAACAATGTTAAGACTCCAAAAAGTTCGATTCCACTAAATGAGTTCCTGAGTCACGCTCCATGGATGATTGATCTCTAGTGACAGATTATGACTGGCTATATGAATCTAGTATTAAAAGTTATTAAAATATTTTTTTCTTTTAATTTAAGTCAACCAATATTTTAGATTAATGTAAATCATTTTACTTATCAATTTAAAATATCCAAAGAGCAGTAAATCGAAAAAAATGGCATAAATGACTCCATCTCCAAGTCAACGTCAGCATAACGGAGCTTGCATGCACAGTTTGCACAAATAAAAAAATAAAAAAAGTGTCAGCAGGTGAGCTGTAGGGTCTGTTTATCCAAGTAATCCCAATACTATATTCGTATTCTCATCTCCATGGGAGTAAACTAACACTTAATCCTAAATATAGGATAGTGAAGCATGATAAAATTCAAGCGCTCTATTATCCGACAAAGTCTCTAGGTACTTAATGTTATTAGCATAGATTGAACAGTAATTGCACCACTTATTGGCAAGCTTGAGCCATCAAAAAGAGTCATTGATCAAGAAGTCATGGTCTTAAAATTAGTAATTTCATAAAATTAGTTATCTTTCCATTGATCTATATATATTATATATATATATAGAGGTGAAGTTTGCTGTAATGCAGCACAGCCATGTTGGCCGTGGTGCATTTTATTTACAGCCATTGGATTGAATCCAATGGCTGTAAATCAATTCCCCCCTTTTTCTCCCCTGTCCAGCTGCTGCCGCCCCCCTCCCCGCCGCGCCCCTCTTCCCCCCGTCCCCCCCTCCCCCTTTGTGCCGCGCCATCTTGGGTCACCCGAGGAAGAGTCGAAGGCTAGGGATGGTCGCCGGAAGTTGTCGCCATGTTTGGTGGCTGGCGGCGACGCGTCCAAGGTGGGCGGCAGTGGGTGGCCGGGGAAGAAAAATGGTAGGGACAGGGAAAAGGAAAGGAGGCGGTGGTGAAGCAGAGACGGCACTAGCCGGCGGCGTTGTTGGCTGGCAACGGGCGGCCAGGGCGAGGTCGCCGGCTGTCGCGTGGCGCAGCAAAACAGGGGTGGGAAAATAGAGTATTGGCACGACAAAATAAGGGAGAAGGAAATGGGCAGGGGCACTTTTGTAATAAAAACTTGACTCACTCCCGACATGAGTCAATATTATGAAATTCATCCCAAAAAATATAAAAAATATAGTAAAATCCTATAAAATAAAATAATCGATTTCGAATAGATTATTTTATTTTATGGTATTTACTCTATTTTTTTCATAATTTTTGAGATGTATTTCATTATATTGACTCGAGTTGGGAGCATGTCAAACTTTTATTACAAAATTACCATTGTTTCATTTTTTTCACTAACTTTGTTTTCTCCCCCATCGAGTGAGTCAAGTTTCTCCCCCACCCGGCAAAGATGGATGGTGTCCAACTTTCAAGTCGAAGTCGGGGCCTGCCACCTAAAGTCGGGAGCAAGTCATGTTTTTATTACAAAATTATTTTATTTTATTTTTAAATTTATTTTATAATATTGACTATAGTAGGGAGTGAGTCAAGTTTTTATTATGAAATTATATTTTTTTAAAATTTATTTCATAATATTGACTCTAGTCGAGAGCGAATCAATTTTTTATTACGAAATTATTATTATTTTTTAATTTATTTCATAAAATTGACTAGAGTCAGGAGCAAGTCAAGTTTTTATTACAAAATTGCCATCGCCCTTTCCTACCCCCCCCTCTGTTTTGCTGCGCCACCCCACCGCCAGTGACCTTGCCGCCGATTGCCCATTGCCTTCTTGACTCTTCCCCAGGTCTTGACAGTGCATGCCCAGGGCCGCCGTCCAGCATAGCCAAGTGTCGCTTGCCTGCCACCGCTGTCGGGCTCCTTTGCCACCACGTGCTTCGGTGACCCGCTGTCACCACGACCTCACCACAGCTGTAGCAATGCCGCCGTCACGGCCCAGCCATTGCTTGCCTCTGTGTTCCTGCCGCCACAGCCTCGTTGCAGCCACAGCCTCGTTGCGGCCACCGTGGTCTAGCACGCCGTGGCCCCTCTGCCCCAGCTCGCCACTACGACCCCGCCTCCTTTCCACCACTCGCCACTATGACCCCTCCTCCCTGCCACAGCCCGCCACTGCGACCCTCCTCCTTGCCACCACCCGCCACTACGACCCCTCCTCCCTACCACCACCGCAGCTCCCCACCCACCGTCGTAGCAGTCCCCTCCGCCACCATATCCCTCGCTGGCACTATGGCCCCACCGTAGTTGGGTGGGGAAGGGGAAGGGGGGTTGGTTATTTTGCAGCCGCTGGATCGCGATCCAACGGCTGAAAAATGCAGCACAGCCATGTTGGCTGTGCTGCATCATAGGGACCTTTTTCCCATATATATATATATATATATAGGATATAAGGTATCTGTGTTGCAGCACAGCCAAGATGCTGGCAGGTTATACCAGCCGTTGGATTATATCCAACGGCTGCAAAATAACCCCGCCCAAGCGTTGCTCTACTCTGGCGACGCCGCGCACGACACGGCCTAGTCGTTCTTCCCGCGACACAGTGACCAGTGACAGAGGGATGAAGGTGGGAGGTGTTGGCGAGGGGATCCAGTCAGGAGGCAGTCACAGAGCACAGCGCTGGCAGTAGCTGCGACGATGACAAAGTATAGGAGCTGTTTCACTTCCTCTGTTTCAACCTGGACGCCACGCAGCATGGCTGGCAGAAGGCGGCGGTGGGCGGCGAGCCCCCGTTGCCATCGCCTCAATCAAAGATGCAGCTTTTTCGACGCCGCCAAACACAAGTTTGTTTCCCGCTTCCTCTGTTCTCTCTGTTTCTCCCATGGCACCACGCATCATGGCTGGTGGGAGGCGTCGGCTTGGGAGTCTGGTGAGGAGGCGGTCGCAGCACAGCCGGAGGTGATCCAGCTGACAGAGGCGGCGAGGTCACCGGCGGTCGGGGTGGCAACGCAAAAACATAGGGGAGAATGTCTACGGCACGGGCAATTTCGTAAAAAAATTTCGCTCCCAACTCGAGTCAATATTACGAAATATATTCCAAAAAATATTAAAAAATACAGTAAAATACCATAAAATAAAATAATCTATTTTTGATTCGAATAAATTGCTCTAAACCTAATAACCCTCCCAAAACTAATAAATAACGCATCCTAAAGTGGTAGACAACCTAAAATTAATTATGTGATCCACTATATATAAATATATATATATATATATATATATATATATATATATATATATATATTACATACTCTCGTATATTCT
The DNA here is from genome assembly GCA_033002965.1 of Piper betle. Lineage (NCBI taxonomy): Eukaryota > Viridiplantae > Streptophyta > Magnoliopsida > Piperales > Piperaceae > Piper > Piper betle. The sequence continues at coordinate 28,210 of JAURVB010013004.1, forward strand.
GATAACTCATATTTTTTTGGGTGCATTCTTGACGCTATCATCATATACTTGGGTACATATAACCCTTATGGCTTATAAGCACACGGTCGGCCAAAGCTTTTATTACAAAATTTATTTTGATTACGAAATCGACTCGCTCCTGATTTGAGTCAATATTATGAAATAAATTTTAAAAAATATATAAAATAATTTTGTAATAAAAACTTGACTTGCTCCCCGTTCGAGTCAATATTATGAAATAAGTTTAATATATATATATATAATAATAATAATAATAATAATAATAATTTCATAATAAAAACTTGATTCACTCCTTACTCGAGTCAATATTATGAAATAAATTTAAAATATATTAAAAAAAATTTTGTAATAAAAATTTGACTTAGTCCCGATTGGGGTCAATATTACAAAATAAATTTAAAAATATATAAAAAAATTTAATTTATAATAAAAACTTGACTCGCTCCCGACTCGAGTCAATATTACGAAATACATTCCAAAAAATATAAAAATATAGTAAAATACCATAAAATAAAATAATTCAGATTATATTACAAAACTACCCCTGCCCATTTCCTTCTCCCATGTCTTGCCGCCCACCTGTCTGTTTCGCCCCCCCTCCCCTGTTTTGCCGCCTGACCCCACTACTGTCAACCTCGCCGCTGGTCGCCCGTTGCCAGCCAGTGCTTTCGCCTCCTCACTACCGCCTCCCTTCATTCCCCCTCTTGCTACTGTTTTCCTTCCCGGCAACCCACTACATCCCGCCTTAAACGCATCGCTACCGGCCACCAACCCCGGTGACAACCTCTGGCGACCATCCCTGGCCTCTTCCCCTCCCTTCCTGACTCATCCCCGGGTGACCCAAAGTGGTGCGGGCAAAACAATGGGTGGGGGCGATTCGGTGCGGCAAACCGCCTGGGGGGTGGGGGTGGGGCGAAGAAGGGCGCGGCCAGGGGGGGACGAGGGGTGCATCGGGGGTGAGACGAGGGATGCGGCGGGGACGAGTGGTGCACCGGTGGAGGACGAAGGTCGCTGCCGGGGGCGGGGGGCGAATAAACCGCTGCGGGTGGGGAGGGTGAGTTAATTTCCAACCGTTGGATAAAATCCAATGGCTCGAACACTGTAGCACAGCCAAGGTGGTTGTGCTGCCGCACAACAACTCAGCCCTCTATATATATATATATATATATATATATGACCATCAAAAGAACGGAAAAATATCTTGATTTTTTTTCAAAAAAATAACGAATTAATTAGCACTCAGCTTCGTGTTTGATAAAACATGTGATTTTGGGATCCTGGAAAAAAACTATTTCTAGCATCATTTGAGATTGTAGAAACTAGTTTCAAAAGGTTGGAAGTAGTTGATTTGTTTGTGTTTATTAGTACTGTCAGAATTGTGTTAATAAAAATATATTTTATTACATTTTTTCCAATGCAAAATTTGTGCCATTAGTTAGTTCTATTTTCTTTCATTCAATATATTGTCGGTCCCCAACCTCGATAAGAAAAGTAGAAGAAGCAAGTGAGAGGAAGAAGAAGAAGAGTACTCTCATTCCATCAAAATTTCTTTTATCCATTGCCCATTTATAAATTTAATGACAGTTGGATGGGAATGTTTCCAGATAGATACATCATTATTTGAGATAATTTGAATAAGAAATATAAATAAGAAATGATCATGCAAGAGGAACAAACATGGATGCAATAGCTCCAAAAATAGAAGTAGAAAAGAAAAAGATTGCTTGTATTTAAGTAAGGATTTCTAGCTATTTCGAGAATTCAAACAATTTGGGGCCAAGTCGCGATTGAATCAAGTTCATATAATTTCTAGGATTACATAACTCAATCCCTTATAACGGACCAAAGTGTACTTTGTATGTGAAAATTAAAGTTGCTTGTTTCGACTTCCTTCTGTTATAGCTCACTTGTATTTTAGTACAAACACATGCTATTACCTGTAATCAATCTCTAAAATCAGTATATGATATAAGTGGTAAATTGTCTACATTTGGAGATGTCTGCTTTTATAGGATCCTTGCAGTATAATAAGATGGTAGATGTTCTCACAAGTTGAAGTCTCCTTCAAGGATGGTAGTTGTTCTCACAAGCATGGTAAAAACCCTAACGTTTACGCAATTCAAGTTAATTAACATATTGAAAGTCATGTTTATAGACAAAAAATAAGAATTCTTTCCTAAATCAAAATATTCACCAGAGGATCTTTAAGTGTTAAAATTTTCTTTTTTGATCTATTTTATTTAAAAGATAAAAAAAATAGTTTATTGAATACTGCCTAATAATTGATGTAACAAAAAAAATGTCCAACGCATGCGATTAGAGTCAGTATGATGACGTAAAAGATGTTAGCAATTATATCAAATTTTCCAGTACTTTTTGTTAATTATCAACAAAAATATCACTTCTTCTTTTTGGCAGAAAGCTCTAGTAAATGCTGTAAACTTTTATTTTTCATTAATTATGTTAATCAAAAGTTTTCCATAAAAATTTAACACAAGATCTTTAAAAACAAATCACAATACTTTCATTTCAATCTCAAGTTGGACATCTAGCCAAAATCAAACCTCGCAGGCCTGAATCACCCAAAAAGTCCAATATCCCTTACATGCACTGTGCCCCACCCTAATTATTTCCAGATAAGCTTTAAGCTGAGTGTAAATTAACCTTAAAACAAGCCTTACTCTAATTAATCTGAACGCAACCAGAGGGTAGAACCTCAAATCGAACTTTCATTTGGTCAAGTTTTCAAACTAAATGTAACCCCTTAAGTCCCCTAAAAAGTCCCCACGCTCCTCATACATAGTAAACTCACCCAAACTCTTCCCTGTTGATTTTCGAGTTGTGTTCAAATGAAATATGATGCCGACACAAGCTCGTACCTCCTTTAGTTGAGTTAGATCTAAACCTCAACAAGTTCAAATTAAGCTGCTATCAAGTTAAACATTTGAACAAAAACAAACCCTGAAGTCCCATTCTCAAGAAACCCCACATTCCTAATAGTAGAGCTGGTCCTTCATCTAACTTCACCCAAATATTGATTTGAGTAAAACATCGTCTAAGTGTAGCTTTAAAACTCTTTTTGACTCCAAAACTCTCCGACTAGACTCGACTCTATGAGTTGTCTAATCAACTCCATGGATGACTCCATATTTAATGATTTAGTAACAGACTCCTCGAATCATGTCATATAAGTTATTAAAAAAATTTTAGGATAGCCCCATCAATATTTTTAAATACTGTAAAATTTTGTATTTATCAATTTTATGTATAAAAAGGACAATATCTACTAATTTCATATAATAAATTTTTATTTAGATAATTAAAAATTTGTTATAAATAATTTCGAGTCAACTTAGAATCAACTCCACTTCATGGCAAGTTGAATCAAGTCCGTGTTTTGAGTTTTTAAACTATATATCTAAATCGACCCTAACAACCTTTAAAGATGACATAATAGACCCCTACAAACTCTCCCCAATTTCCATCTTAGTATAATAACTAAGCTTGACACAAATTAGTTCAACCCCAAACCTCCAAGCGAAGTTCTATCAAACCCATCAAACCCCAAATGGTCCCCTGTGAGCATCCTACATCCCAACTCAAAATTAGTTCTAAATAGGGATGGGTTCACATCCGGCTAAGCTGCCAGTGTTAAAGCCTGTGCGTGCAACCTGTGATATACGATTGAGAGATGTTAACATACATTTGGATATGGATACGGTAGGGTACCATGAAGAATAGGTAAACTATATGGCAGAGATAGATGGCAACAAACTAAAAAACAACTCAACAAAACACTGATTGTTGGTAGCTTCCCAGAACTGCTCTTTAGAAGGTTAGCAAAATTGTTGACTCATCCCAAAACAAATCCCCATTAGAAAGGGAGTAAAGGAGTTTAGGAGCCTGGCCAAGGCCTGTCCTTAGAGGTTAATATAAGCTCTCCTTGCACAGGAATCACATACTGTCCCAACAGCTGTTTGGAAGATTCTCCTCTCAAAAAAACCAATTAATGAGCTATAACTTGAGCTGGGGATGAAATAAGGAAGACTGGCCCTTCTCCATACGAAGCAATACAACCATAATGTGCACAAACGCGAAACCTATCAGACAATAATAACTAGTAATGTATATTCATATAGTTAAGAAACCACCAAAACAAAATGCAAAAGACGATGCACATTATCTCTAATAGGTGTCAATTACACATGTTTCCCTAGGAGATTAAAAGTACCATTTAGATGGCCATAGAAACTAATGTTTTCACACACACTACCGCAAGCCTAACTATTGCAACTATTCCTCTCTATGACAAGGAATCACAATCCTTGAGAGCTAACCATACTAAGATGACGAGCAGGCATATCTATTAATATAAATAAATAAAGCTAGAAGGAAAGGATTTTCATTAGCATATGAAAGGAAGTGTAGTGATCCTTGATTCAAGTCTGACATCCTCGTTGATAGTTGGCATGTTTCACTTCTCTATATTCAAAATATGCCTCGAATTTCACTCCACGATAAATTGAATAAAAAGCTGCAGAATCGGCCTATTTTTTGTGCATACCATCTGAAGTATTTTGAGATTATAACTAGAATAGATATCAATGTAGCAATTCATCACTTAACAACATAAACATCATACATGTAGAGACATCCGATCAATATACATATAAACGTCAATCTTAACAGCACCTCCAACATTTTTTGTGGGAAAAAAATCATAATACTTAACACTCGTTTTCATAGTAGGGCGTAACAATTGTAAGCAATGGACCCACCAATACCACTCAACCAAAGCGCTCCTACCCACCAAAACAACAACGAGCTTTTACAATTAAAAGGAAAAAAATCAAAGTGAGATCGATCACCAAAATAAGGAGATGCCAATTCGAATGCACAACGGAATCAACCCAAAAAAAAAAGAGTTACCAACGGTACGAAGCTTGTGCTCGACGACCCATTCCCTGACCGAGTCGATCTTCCATCTTATTTCTTCCTCCCCAAGACCCAAGGCCATGGTTGAAGAAATGTTTGTCGGAGGGGAGGAAGCGTTTTATAGTTGGCGATGGCGAGATTAGTTGTTACACGCGCTTGTAGCTGTTCGGAAGTTGAGTGGCGTGACGGGCACGGGTGGGATTTGCGAGTGCTGCTGGCGACGCGCGCGTGTATGTTGGGTACGTAGTTGGATCCGCTTGCTCTGCCGTCTTGGAAGGAGGGGAGATCGAAACCCAACCGCGTAGGTGATCTATGGGGCTTTTAGGAACGCCTTTTCTTTTGTGTGCCACCCACTCCGACACTGAAAATAATCAATTGAAAGGTCGTATTATTTTTGTTTTACTACATACGCCCAATTAACCTTATAACACGCATGTAGTTTATGATAAATGTTTTCGTTATTTGCATAAAAAATATCAATTAATGAAGGTTGATGCAATTCATACCAACCCAAATCAGGAATTCAGGATTTGCACCTCCCATGTAGCCAATATTTGGAAGACCATAGGAGAGACATCAACTTAAAGCTGCATTGTCACCACGACCACATGGCTCGTAAACAGCTCTCGTTGCAAAAGTTCTCTCTAAAAACGTTAGTTTTATGCAACATGAGAGAAGTGTGTGTTGGCTTGCCTATGCCTAAGTTTGCCCCTTCATGGGGAGGCCCTTGCCTGCTTCAGAAATATGTGGAGAAAGGTTGTTGTGATTTTGCCACTATGGACAGTGATGAAGTATTTTATGTCAATGCGTGGTTACTGAAGTTGTGGCGTGACCCTATTGCTAGGGGTGTCCAATTTTGACACTCGTGACCAACAACACCTTTGTACATAGTATTTTAAAAAAGATAAAAAGGAAAAAAAATTGACATTTTCTTTTTGTAGGTAGACGAGAGCCAAGGAGATCACAAGCAACATCACAAACACAAAAAAGAGCAAAATAAAGTCTACTACTGTCATCCAACAATAGTGCCTACTACTGTCATACCAATACTCGAAAGTCAAAGTCTCATGCCTGCAATATAAAATTAACGTGTCTTTCTTCTTGATATTTCTCATTCAATGTTCTAGTCTTACAACTGTGCTACTGATGACGTGCAACATTAGAAAGTTTCTTATATTTATTTACTTGAGTCTTTATTAGTTGGTTTCCTAATTTATTTAGATTCTTAGTTCTTGTCCTACTTGAGGAGTAAGTTCTTTTATAAGTTATATTAGGAGTTTGATTTAATTGGGAATCTTATTGTATTTTGGAATTATTGTTAGGTCTATTCCTAATATTGGTCAAATTAGGACTTTAAGATTTTGGCCTATAAATATTGGCTTCTCCAGACATTGTGAGAGGTTTTTTTGTCATTATTGAAGAATAGTATTGATCAAGATCCAATATTTTACAATTTTCTTATGTTATTTACAGATTACTTAGGAGTAGATTAATTTAGCATTGAAATCTTGCATCAGCTACCTAGTCCGGTAAAAACAACTAAAATCACCAAGTGCTAAAAAGTTAGAATTCAAAAACAATGCAACATAAGAGTGACACTTGACGCATATTGTGAGATCCCTCAACTTAGTCCTACATTTAATACCTACTGGGTGAAGATCATGTTTATAAGTGGGAATGGACTATAAATTTGGTTAACCATTTTAAAGAAATGACTTAGGTCTATTACGTTACACTTTGGGCAGGATCGTTACAGGTGGTATCAGAGTAACCTGGTTACGAGTTAGATGGTGGGTTGGACTAGGGACGTTGGCTAGGCTGCCGGTCACGCGCCAAAGAAGGTGGTGGGCTGGGGTTAGCAACGGGCCAATTTCAAGGACGAAATTTCCTAAGGTGAGTGGATTGTGAGATCCCTCAACTTAGTCCCACATCTAATACCTACTGGGTAAAGATCCTGTTTATAAGTGGGAATGGACTATAGATCTTTAACTTTGGTTAATCATTTTAAAGAAATGACTTAGGCCCATTACGTTGCACTTTGGGCCGGGTCGTTACACATATTTTGCACAATTTTTCAAAATTGCCATTGCCATTGGTATTAATATTATTATACACTCATTGATAGGCCACATAGCTAGGTTACTAGTATGAATAAATCAATCCAATACACTCAGGAATATGAAGTTGAAAAAAAAGGAAAAGAGAAACTGTTTCTTACATGGACGTAGTTGTTGATCTGTCCATCTTTGTTTGGTTGGTAATTAGGTCATATTTGTTGCACAACCGTTCACCATCAACAATGTACTTGTATTGATAGCATCCTTCCTAAGAAATTTAGATAAATCTTGTAAAACCCGCGATCCGAGTCAGGGTTTTATGCTTATGAGCTGATCGGTTTAGCCGTCGGTTTGAGTCGAATTAGTTTCAGAACACGTGTAATGAGCTGACACCAATCACGTGTATGAGCTATGAGGATCATGTGTACCTAAGTATATGATGATAACATCATAGATACAACAGAAAAGAATGACTTATCAGAATATATGAGAGTATGTCAGTTTATTTTTTTATTTTTATATATAGTGGATCGTAGAATTAGTTTTAGGCCATTTATTGCGTTAGGACGTATTATGGGGTAGTTTGGGTGGGTTAATAGTTATAAAGCATGTCATTGTGATGTTGTGGTGCGTAATATATTTTATAGGATTTTGCCCAATTTTTTTGAATTTTTTTGGAAATAATTATGAACTAGTTATTAATTTAACTCGAGTCGGACTAGTGTCAAGTTTTATTTACGATATTGCCACCAAGCCATTTTCTTTTCCCCGGCGTCTTCTTCCCCAAACCCTGATCACCACCCCCTGTGTTTGTCGCCGCCTTGCTGCCGATCGTCGCCGCCAAGCTCCGCCGCGGCATTGTTGTGCTTCCCTAAGCGGCCCGGCCACCGCCCGGCCTCTATGACGCGAGGAAGTCGTGCCTTTACGCTGCACTTCCATCGCCGATCTCACCGCCGCGATCTAGTAGTCAGCTTGACACCTTCAATTCACCCCCAACCTTGCCCGACCGAAGCGGAGCCCATCGCCTCCCAGGCCGGCCGAATCTAGTAACCCACCACCGACTACCTCTATTTAGCCATTTTCGGCGAGCCACCACCTCCGCTGACTACGTTGATGTAGTAGATGCATCGGGCTCACCGAGTGGGTTCCAACGGTACCCAATACCCCTGCTATTCCGCCAGGAGATGCCGTCGGTGACTGCCGCGAGAAAACTACTGGAAAATTACTCGAAAACCACTAAAACTTGCCAAAAAACCTCTGAAACCCACCTGAAAACCAGATTCATTGGAATTCGGTGGATTTTCCGTGAAGCTCATCCAATCGAACCCTAGCCATCGTCGATTGTTGATGACGAGAGGTAAAATTACCTCTGAGTTAATTATTTAAAATTGATGATTGTTAGCACATCATGCTAGGATTAATTAATTATTATGATAAATGTCTGACTATGAATGAAGTGATGATTGCATGATGTGATTAATAGTGAATGAATGTTAAGTGATCTAATGAGGTAAATTGAATCTAAGCATGCTAATCGACTACGATGTAACTTAGAAAAACACAATAAAATTGGTATGAAAAGGATAAGTTAGAATTATTTTCACATTGATGATTGTTGATTGTGATGGATGATGATTGTGTTGTGTGTAATGTTCATGTTGAGTTGATGCATCATTCAATTAGCGGACATTAGCTTTTAGATTTGATGTGTGGGTACGGAGTAGGAGCTCGTCGCCTAGGTACGAGGACACGTTTGGAGCTTCTACCAGGTCCGTTTAGGACTCGTATCTGTTTTTATGCTCTATTCTATTGTATGTTTATTTTAATGCCTGCAGGGCATGTTAAGTGGCATTTTATCGGATCCCACTTAACTCGGGTCATTTAGCCGAACAGTTTTCCGGATTAATAACCCTCGAGGATGAGATCCCTCGAGAATGATTTCGAAAACAAGATCCACCACAAGTTGCCTTCGGGCCTATTATACGAATCCCTTCCTAGGCCTATATATATATATATATATATATATATATATATAGAGAGAGAGAGAGAGAGAGAGAGTGGCAGACTATGGTGCGCTGCACTAACGAGAGCCGCTGGATCAAAATCCAGTGGCTCTTGTTTATTTCCCCACCCATCCACTATTGGACCCGCCCGCCGGCCCGCCCGACCCGCCCCTCCCTCCCGCGACCACCCCGCCCCTCCCGCCGCTGCGCCGCCTCCCCGCCCCCTAGCCGGGGCCCCGGCCACCACCTCCTCCACCCAACAGCACCGCGCCGCGGCCCCACCCGAGCCAGCACCCTGCACCACCAATCCCTCCTCCTCCGCCACCGTTCGATTCCATGCCGCCCCCTCCGCCACAGCCCGATTCTTCGGCCCCTTTCCCCTCGCCCCTAGCAGGGTCGGGTGCCCGCTGGGGGCAAGGGGGAAGAGGGGCCGCGGAATCGGGCTGTGGCGGAGGGGGTAGCGCGGAATCGAGCAATGGCGGAGGAGGGGGTTGGTGGTGCAGGGTGCCGGGTCGGGCGAGGCCGCGGCGGCGGGTGCTGGCCGGGCGGGGGATGGGGGTGGTGGCCGGGGGCCCGGCTGGGGGCGGGGAGGGTGGAGGCGGCGGGCGATGGGCGGTGGGGTGGGGCGGTCGCGGGCGAGAGGGGTGGGCCGGCGGGTGGGTCCAATAGTGGATGGGTGGGGAAATAAACGAGAGCCGCTGGATTTTGATCCAACGGCTCTCGTTAGTGCAGCGTATGGTGCGCTGCAAAAGCATGCAGCGCACCATAGCCTTATATTTATATATATATATATATATATATAATTTTATTGTGTTTTCAGTGAGACGAGAGATGGAGACCCCGACTTGCACGTACCATGAACGGATGCACGTGACAGTCAAAGCGGGCTTTGGATTAGTGAGGGGACTGTTTTATTCTCAAGGGATCCTGACAACTCCACGTTTGAGTTCCTCACACCAAGAGAACATGGAGGTTTTCGGTTATTGTAAGTATAACACATATCCGAACTTGTGGTTTAAAGGGTATTAAAGGTGACTGGCTGAGAGTACTTGACCTTCGTGTTCAAGGCCAGGAGAATTATGGAGGAAAGGAGAGGGCTTAGGATATACATATAGTCCTGATGGACTAGGAAAATAAATTGAGAAAAATGCCGAGAGAGGCATTAGCAAAGCAATCAGTTCAGGATGCTACCGGGTTTGCAGCCCAATGGCTCCTCAGTAGGTGCCCTTCAGAGAGTTCACGAGAAGTATACGAATGTTTTCTTTCATATGAGAGTTTGCTCTCATAACCAGTTTGTTATAGTTATATTTTGGACTAGTAACACTTGTTACTAATGTGCTTTTATACTATATATAGGTGATAATTACTAGTTGGATGTGCCAGCCTAGACGGGGGAGCAATGCTGTCGTTTGCACACATGTTAGCCGATAGAGTGGTTAATATATTGTTTCTGATATTATTATGTTGAGAATGATGTGATTAAATGTTACGACATGATGAAATGATGTGATTAAATGCTAAGACATGGTGATATGATGTGATCAAATGCTAAGACATGATGATTTGATGCGAAATGTGAATAGATTGCACAGGTTGGTTGAGACTCAAGCTTCAGAGTGAGTTTATAGCATATTAGATTTCGTGTGAATGAAGTTGTTGATATATAGATATATATGTATATATATATATATATATATATATATATATATTTGCATATGTTGATTTGACAGGGTGACCCCTAATTGCACTTTTAGGGGAGACTTTGTCCGTCATATTTCAAAATTTTTATTGACTTTTATCGTAATTGTATTGGTGTGTAAATTAGTTTAGCATGTCATCCATGTAGTATCATGTTAGGGTTTTATGCATTCATCCATGCATGGCAAGTTGTATCTTTATCTTAAGATGCCGAGATTGGATCCGCACGAGTTGGGTTTGGGTTAGCCGACCTAACCGGGGCCCGTAACATGCCGATCTGGTTCATAAGGATGAACTGGATTTAGGGTGTTATAAATTTGATAACGAAAAAAGATCCATACATAAAGATGCTTCTTCATTGCCCCTAGGAAATCTGAATGTGTCAATTTAATGAAATTCGAATTTACAGAAATGAACAACAGAAATAATTCATATCTTGCTATGTAGTCAATTCATATGATCCAACATGATGCAACAACCTAAAAGGACAAACATGCACAGATTGGCCAACATGCTTTAAGGATATCTTGGTTTTGAGTTTTAACTGCAAAACAGGAATTTAGCACTGGTTTTTGCTTGAGAACTGATGAAGAACTATCAAAGAATATTAGCTTCATTAATGGATTTTATATATTTTATAACCATAAATATCATATTTTCTCATGGTAACTTTCAAGATGTGTATAATGAAATATGACCTCTAGACTTATAATTCATTAAAACAATTGGCAAACAATGAGATAATTTAAAATCTCATTCCCAAAAGAAACCAACTTTATAATGTTGAGCTGCGTTGTATGTGAAATGATACGATCTATTAACAATGAAGCTAACAAACAAAATAGGAAGATGGCAGGATTAGAACATACTTGTAATTCCTTTTAAAAAGTCCATGTTACTTGGTCTTCGTCTAATTTTAAAGGAATGCTCTGCAAGGATAAAAAAGGAGAATGCATAAGATTTTAACCCAAAGACTACTTTATATCTACATGATAATGATCTTTTTAATATGGACCTCTGCCCACTACTTTCTACCACAACTACAACAATGACCTGGGCTAAAAATGGAAAGAACTAGTAATGCATATCTTCTTCTTCTTCGTTCACCTAATACCTGATAAGAAGGTGTTGAGGACATAGATCCTTAACTAGGATACATAGTGATTACAAATGGCAAAGCTTTGATGACTTGATGTCATTCCTAATGCCCCTCCTCTTCCTCTCTTCATGTGTGGGATTGGCAAACGGTAGCATTGGAGTTAAGTAATGCTTATAAATGTTCAAATTTATGTTCAATGGCCACCACACAATCTTTAATTGAAATCCTAAAATTTAGATTATTTATTGATATAGCATTAGACGGCGCTTTTAAACTTTCACATTGACATAACTTCTGAAAACAAATATGCAACAGCTATAATTACAAGATCAAGAATCTTGTACCTGACCTTATCCAATATCAAGATCAGAAATTTTCACGGACGAATATATTTTATCTTTCCATGTTAAAGTGATAAGACTCCAGGCTAGGCCTGTAAGCTGAAAACATATAGATGTAAATACCAATATGCAAATAAACATTTCCGGCTACTAGAATTATAAATATGAACTTATGTTACATTTAACTTATCATTTGAATATAATTTCCGTTGTTCAAGTTGTTCAAATATATTTTTCGCTGATGGTTTCATGTCTAGCTCCATCTTTATATAATTCTTCCAACTAGAATTATACAAATTGACCTAGTTCATGCAATGCCTTTATGTTGGCTGCTCAGAAATCCTATCAGTTGACAGTCATTATATTTTATGACATAATCATAATTAAGCAACTCTCTTAATGCAAAAGTAGAAGTTAGGTTCAAAGTGTACAATGACCAATGATCAAGTACATTTGTCAATATGTCATATCAATGCAGTTCGAAAAAGAATGCAATCTAACAATGGATAGTTCGGTTGAACCAATAAATGAATAGTTAGGCAAGCCTGTAAAAGGAAACTAAACTTTAGCCAATTTAAAATACCATTTACTTCTGAAGTCAAGAATCCATAACATGTATGTCAAATGTAGTACATAAAAATTAGAAACATCTTTGCTGAAAGACTGGTTTTAACTAAGAGCACGAACAAATAACTGATTTGAATTGAACAAAAAATAGAAATAAGGCAAAAGAAGATAAAAATTTCGAAAAAGCAACAAATGAAAAAGATAAAAATGGAATTTAGTTTCCCCACTGCTACAGCTGGAGCTCTCCCAAGTCCAGCAGTACAATGAACATATGTTACCCCACCATTACGGTTTATGACTTCGTATAACTGGCCAACAACATCAGGAAGCCTCATTCTTAAATCAAATGCATCAAAGTCCCTGCCAATGTAAGGGTCTAACATAAAGATAAAATACAGTTCCAATGGCAAATATGTTAATAAGCGTTACCAAAAATTCCATTGAATTTTAATTTTAACATAAAAAGAGATGCTGAGCTGCTCATCCATTTATCACCTTATTTCAGTGCGAACATGCTCAATGTCACCACATTCTTTTGCATACTCATGGATGGCTCCTATATCAACATCGAAGAATCTGTAAAGACTAGTAAAAGAGGTTGACAAATGTTCAATGCACACCATGAAAAAATAATATGTATACAAGTGCATCAATTTCAAATAAATAAAAATTAGTTCTTTTTTAGGATGGATAGTCAAGGTCTGAATTTTGTTGCAGACAGAATATCGTTTTCACTCCTATATCCCGCAACTTATCAAAATCAGCAGATGACTGTAAACAACAGTATATAGTTAGTGATAAATGAACAAGTTATGTTCGAATAAAAATCTAACAGTTACCTGTAGGCATGAACCTACAATCAAGTTTGGCATATATAAAGTCATAGTTCATACCCAATTCATGCCTATAAGTTAACACTGAGACACATAAGACAAATGGAATTATCAGAACCGCAAACAATTCAAATTTTTCTATGCTACATTCAAAACAAAAAATGCAGTCAACTTACCAGCACCCATAGCTTGTGTCATATTGTTACTATATACCTCAGATTTCTTTTCATCTACCATTTCTGTGACGCTTGCCTCATCACTGGATAAGGGTCCAGATGACGCCTGAAATTGAAGAAAAAATTATCCCAAGAGCAAAAGAAATGTTCCGCAAAAACAAAAACGCCACTAGTTATGAAAAGAACTTCTACTTGCTATGAAAAAAACTTCTCACTAGCTTGGCTCAAATCTAGGTCAGTTGCATATGGAGCAACATATGTTAAACATAGAGTTTGACAGAAAACAAACACCATATGTTAAAAATCAAAGAACTGCAACTCACTAGCTTCAGGCACAAACTTAGGTGAAATCCAGTTAACTACTCCAATGCATACTGAATCTAATATGTTCAAAAGAAATAAAAATTCTTCCAAATCAAGCCAACATGCCCAAGTTTAGGGGGAAGAAAACCCACTAACCATAGCAAAGTCATTAAACAGAAATACAGAAATGGCAATTACTAGATAAAATTGGCCAGACCTGTGGAGAAAAAATGCATCTACCAGCGCCAAACAGTGTAGCCTTCCCCAATCCCTGGTTCAATTCAACTTTTATAGAATCAATCGAAATCACGGATTATAAAAAAGATAATAATAAAAAAATGGTAAAAATTTCAAATACCAAGGAGACAGGGATGGGATGAGTTCCATTGTGCCGTAAAGGCAAAGTAGCGGACCCGCAACAGGGAAAAAGTTGGTTGACAAGGGAATTTAGCAAAAGGAACAAGACAAGTGGGGAGAAAGGAGAGATGGGCATTGATGATTGAGTGAGTAGTACCTGGGATGGGGTTGGAGGCAGTTCATGGCCAAACCCGGTGAGGTGGAGATTGATAGATGGAGAGAAAGATAGATTGAGAGTTTTGGGTGTAGATACTCTTACTAGTACAAGTGCGGGGTAGAATTTAGAGGATACCAATCGTGTATGTCGGCAAAAATTTTAGAGGCATAAATCAACCTATATACAAATAGGATCGTTAATTGAGCGAGCCAGCTCGTTACTATTTAGCATTCGGTTTGACTTGACTCGACTCGAAACTTAAAACTCGATATTTAAATATTCGAGCTCGAACTCGACTCAAACTCAAATCGTATAAATCAAATTTAAGAAAGGTAGTGTTCGACTATACCACCACTACTACTAACACTAGTAACCAAAGTATCAGCCCAATGTGAGTGGAGTCAAAGTATGTTCAAAGTCAGCACTATTGTGAGCAAGGCAGTGTTCGACTCTACTGCCCCTACTACGTTATGAGTGGAGTTTTTGTACTAGTTAAAGTATTAGCAGGATGTGAGTGGAGTCAAAGTATGCTCAAAGTTAGCAATATTGTGGTCGGCGTCGTCTTGTAGTTCATATCAAATATCTCTCCAATATGGTTATTGTTTATACACATCTGTTGTCTTTGAATGTGACATAAGAACTTTGTGCTGCAGATGATCAGGCTCAAATACAATTGTGCTTTGCCTCAACATGGGAGGAAGGGGAAACATGACACGTTTTTGCTCAATTCAATGATTACCGCCTACTTAAAGTGTGGTCGAATTGAAGATGCAAGAAGGATTTTTGAGACGATGCCAGCGAGAAGTCTGATTTCATAGAACTCAATGATTGTTGCTTATGGCCAAAATGGTCGTGCCAACGAAGCCTTAGAACTTTTCTTTGAGATGAGAAGATCAGGGTTAGAAATGGATAATATCACTATTGCAATTGCTATTGGCAGCAGTGCTAGTATTTGTGATGTTAACTTAGGTAAACAGATCTTTTCATGTGCCATAATTACTAGAGTTGAATCGACCGCTTTTTTTCCACTTTGCTTGTTGATCTTTACTGCAAATGCGGCTATATTACTGATGCAAGGAACTTGTTTGACAATAAGAGGACATGTGATGAAACTTTATGGAATTCTATGCTTATGGGCTATGCTACAAATGGATAAGGGTCGGAGACCCTAGAACTGTTTTCAGAGATAAGAGCTCTTAAAGTGCTTCCAAACGACATCACCATGTTGGCAGTCTTGATGGGGTGTGCTCATTGTGGCCTAGTTGAGGATGGTTGGAGATGGTTCAATGCAATGAAGGCCGATTATGGTATAGAACCCCAAGTTGAGCATTATTCGTGCATGATTGATCTTCTAGCTCGTGTAGGACGCATAGAGGAAGCTGTAAGTTTTGCAGACAATATGCCATGTGAGGCCAATATAAGCATGTCGTCATCAATATTAAGAGGCTGCCAGGATTATGGAGATGAGATCAGAGGGAAGACGGTAGCTGAGAGAATTGTTAGACTTGACCTAGGCAATTCAGGAGCTTATGTCCAGTTGTGTAATATTTTTTCAGTTTGTGGTGAGTGGGAGAGAGTAGATGAAGTTAGACATATGATGGGCAAGAAAAGGCTAAAAACGAATCCTGCTCTCAGCTGGGTTAATGTCTTAAAAGGCACAGAGTTGTGATTTTTTATAGTAAAATATTTTTCAATTTCATTGCTTTAGTGAGCCGCAATTTCAGATAATCTGGACTTTTCTTGGATGCTGCCACAAGATAGCAATGCACCCCAAACACTAGAATCAATAACTATAGGCATGGCCAAGATTAGATCGTAAGCTTTTCAAGCTCTTTCACTGACACGGGAAGAGAATAAAATGTACATCTATCAGGTTTTAACTCCTGCAACATCTCCTCAAACAAGCCAGCCTCATTAGCCAGTCCATGCATTCCAAAAACAGATATAGCAGTAGTATAAGCTCGCAGTTGCTGCCAAATTCTTCTCTGATCTGCTATCATTCTCAAAACTTATAAGCTGAATGTGTTGAAAACCAAACTTTGTATACATTTGTATCAAAAACAGTTAAAATTCCTACTTTTCTTTCCGTTGCATGTATGACAGCATAAGCATGCTCATCATTCTTTGTGGAGAACTATTTCTTTCCATTCCCCCACTCACCTGATCGACAATATACAAAAAAGCAGAGTTGACCGCACAGTTAAATATGGATCAGCAAATTTATGAGAAACTTGATATGCCAATGCCAGGTTATATGAAAGGCTAATGATGTTTTATAAGGTTGAAATTGATAGTCAAAGTGATTTTGTGGTAGTTATATAAAATAAGAACTATTTCTACACTTACACAATATTAGGAAACTGCAACATGAAGTTGAAAGCTACATTTGCCAATATATATTGAAAGAGGATTATGACATTTATCATTAGGAAATTTCTCAACATAGACATGAATGTGGAGGTGCACACTGGGCTTTTGTTTTACCTCCTGAAATTACACTTGCTGGTCAGATTTTTGTGAAGTGCCTCGATAAAAGCAGATTCTCGGTGGGATCTTGTAACCATCTTTTGCCAAAATCCTATAAGATATTTTGTCTTGTGATTTGCGAATTTTTGCCAAAAGAGAACCCTGCAGTATTCCTCATTCAGTTTTTCTTTTCTCTAGCTTACTTTTAGTTGTTATGAATATATCCAATGAGTTGCAGCTCTATAGTTCATTCGACTAACATCTGAAATATTTTAAGCTGACATCTAAATACAATTTTCATCAATGCTTTTTATAGGACCTTTCTCACAATTATAGCCTATTGTCAAGAGGAAGCAAGATGCAGCCGCACATATATACCATTGTGCTTAAACAACAACTTCAATTGCACTGTGCCTCTGAGTTTTCTTGTATTTCCAAGTGTTTATCACAGGTATGCCAAAATCAATTTCTTGTCCATTAGCATTTAGCATCAGAAGTAATGAACAAGATCCGGACCTGTCTTCTTCTTCTTCTTCCACCAGATACCCAAAGGGTGTTGGGGACATGTGATTATAAATAAGATAAGGGCCTGTAATTAAACAAATGAATTTATTTGTGATGCAAAAGGCTTGGTACAGGAGGGGCAAAACCCTGGAACCTTTGTGAAATTACAAGGGTGCTTTGCTTAACCTGAATTTCTCCCTGAGTATGGAAGGCTCTACCCTTGGAAAGAAACAAATAAATGATGTAATGAAGTTAATACGGGATCAAGTTGATTGTCAAAATGAGGACAGTTTAGGTCAAATTCTGACGAAGGTATTTCCAGAATCTGGTGAGTTAATCTCCTATGCCACAATTTTTCCTATAACATCATTGCCAAATGGGTAGATTTAATATTTTACAATACAAAAGCAATTTATCAGAACTTGGAGAACACAGAGCTTACTTAGAGAGCTTGGTTCTTTCATTAACCCTTTCCCTGTCACTTCACTTTACTTAAAGACAAATCCTTCTTGAAAGGTTGATAGTTTTCCATGCTTCCTCTAAAAATTGGTGGTTTTTCTTCCATGTAATGGATTAGCAAAATGTAAGTGGAGTAAAAGTATGTTCAAAGTCAGCACTATTGTGGTCAGCGTCATCTTGTAGTTCATATTAAATATCTCTCCAATATGGTTATTGTGTATACACATCTGTTGTCTTTGAATGTAACATAGGAACTTTGTGCTGCAGATGATCAAGTTCAAATACAATTGCGCTTTGTCTCAACATCGGAGAAAGGGAGGGATATGAGCTCATTGGATGAGATCCCCTTTGCTACATTGCTCCATGCTGAAGAACCAATTGATGCGGTACTTTTGTTTTCTGAATACATTTATGTTGATTCTAATAAAGATTGGTACAATATTTTTGGTCTATCTTCTAGCTCTTCGCTTGTCTTCTACAAGTGAAATTTATGGAGGAAAACCCATACCTTATATTCTGGTGTATCTATCTTATCTATTTATCCCTGTGGATAAATTGAAATCTTGTTCACTGTTTGAAAGGTCATATTCAAGAAGTACCAGGAAACACATTGTCATTTCTGATTCAGAGAGCTTTTTATGGATCCTCTTCCCTGGACCTCATGCACTTTTCCCTCGTTCTGCTCCATTTGTTGTCAATATCAAGCAAGAGGGGACTGTTATTTGAAAACCTGGCTATACTTAGACGATTTTGGGAAAGTACAACGTGAAGTTGAAAGCTACATTTGCCAATATATATTGAAAGAGAATTATGAGAGTCAACACGAGGAAATTTCTTAAACATAAACATGAATGTGGAGGTGCACACTGGGCTTTTATTTTACCTCCTAGAATTACACTTACTGATTGGATTTTTGTGAAGGGCCTTGATAATAACAAATTCCTTGTGGGATCTTGTAATTATCTTTTACCAAAGTCCTATAAGGTGTTGTCTTGTGAGTTGTGAATTTTTTGCAAAATGAAAACCCTGCAGTATTCCTTGCCCGGTTTCAACTTTTTAATATGCTTTGCATTTTCTTACTTTTTGTTTAAGGTGTTTGGTTGTTATGTGAACATATCAAATACACTTAACTAACATCTTGAGATATTTTAAGCTGAAGTCTAAATATAATCTTTATCATCACTTTTTGTGGGACCTTTCTCACAATTATAGCCTATTGTCAGGAGAAAGCAAGATGCAGCTACACATATATGCCATTGTGCTTAAAAAATGCCTTCAACTTGGCAATGTAACCAGTTTCAACTCCTTTCATACATCTGATCTTTTTTTTTATTGCTTTTCATCATCACCATCTTCTTTGACATTTTCTTCCTATTGAACTTCAGCATTTGTTATATCAACCATCACATATTTATCATCTGCAATTGGAATAAGCTCATCATTGTCCACCATGATCCACACACCTGGCAATCCAAAGAGAAAAACACACATTAGGTATGGTGCGTTCAAGTACAAACTTATTATAAGTATAAAATTATTTTTGATTTAAATGATCTTGATGTGCTACTCGTATACTGTTTAGTCTAAATGATTTTGATTTCCTATTCAGGATTACTGGTTTATTACGACCATCATAGTTAATATTAAAAATACTGTTCAAATTCAAGTTGGAAAAAAAGAATGCATGACGAACATTGTTCTTGGCAGCTAATTTTTTGTGAGTTGTATTTGGTTATCACTGTCATAGGGAGTTATTTTTACAACAAACATGATAGGTATTATCTTATACTTGGTTATCACTGTTCATTGTAGCTAATTCATTTTTAGTGAAAGGAAAATGTAAACACAACTTATCGTGTATTCATGAAATGTTTATGTACACAGAATATGTAGTATGAAGGACAAGAGATGAAACATAACTACTTAATGTTGCATCTATCATACTAGTCTTCAATTTTTTCATCAGACATGAAAGGTAACAGCTTGATGTACCATATGTGTTATCTTCTAATGAAAAAAATTGTTGTAGTAGATTTGTCAAATAGCTGACTTAATGCAAACAAAACATGGTTTTCCTTGTAAGGCTCAACCTATGTTATACACAACATACTAATATCTACAACTTCAGCTCAAAACAAGAAGCTCATGAAGGTAGAAGTTATGATTTAGGAAGACAATCCTTATAACTTGTGGGCAGCCCTTGTAGTTGCTACAACCGAAGGCTCGAAGTCAAAGCCACCTGAGATGCCAACAAGTAGCAACTCTTCAAAGTTCTCTAGCAGGTTGCAACTTTTCAAGCAATTGAAGCCTCTTGAAAGGTTCTCAAAAAGAAGACTCAACCACCCCATTCCAATATGAGATTATGAAAAGCCATCTTATAGGAAAAGTAAAGATCAACCCCATTCCAATAGGTGAATAGGAAAAGTCATCTTATAATTAAAGTAAAGATTAGTAAATTCAATTAAATGATTAAATGATTGTGTGCCGCACCCTGATTTGTTGTGTGTGTGTGTGTATATATATATATATATATTAATTTGTTGCATATTCTAACTTTTATCTTATGATGTGTATTAACTACTACTGTTTTCATCTTATCATGTGTAAAAGACAATATACATTAACTGGTACGAGTCAAATCGAGTCGAACTTTTTTATAGAATGAGTTTAAGTTCAAGTATTAAAGAGACGAATTGATCTGAGTTTTATATAACTCGAATTTGGCTCAAACAATGAGACAAGTCAAGTTTTTCAGAAATGAGTTGACAAGACAAGTTTTCCTATTTTGAGTTTGAGTGGAGCCAGGCTAAGCCTCCAAAATTTGAAAGCTAACTCAGCTATTCGGAATCCTCACCGGTTATTGAAAAGTAAGCAAAATTTTCAACAACGTCATCTAATTGGTGAAGTTGTGCTAATAGTTATTCTTGATGATGCCAATCATTTAAGTTCATGGTGGCTTCATCCGCATCTGGTGCCAATCTACTTCAATCTTTGCTTATAATCTACGGTTGACATAGGCGGTGTTAGCAAATCCTTGGCCATGACATTAAGGATTAGAAAAGTGCTCGAATTTACTTTCCACCATCCTAAGACATCAAGGTTAGCTTCTCCTCCGGGCGAAAGAACACTCAATCAATAGTAATAGTATTCCAAGTCGTTTGTACTTGTTCCAATCCCTTCTTCTTGATCCCAAATAACCGAACTTGAAGCACCCACAGAAGATGAATTACCTAAGCTCTTGAAATGATTATATCTTTGGTCGTGGGCCCTATATATTGTGCTAAACCATCGCTAATATCTTTTTTCCTTAATTATATCGTCAACTTTTTCATTAATGCACATGTTCTTATACAAATAATGCATACAAAAAAATGCACGCTTAAGTTTTTTATGGTCCATTGCCAATGCCAACAAAGGGAGCAAAGGAAGTGTTTTATAACATTGTAGAATTTTTATCTCTATAATTACAATAAGTAAATCTAATAAATCATGATCCCTATATTTTGCAAATTGTGCAATTATTATAAATATATTCTGGAAAAATAAAGAAAAAGTACAATAATAAGACCTGGAAAGTGCATTAGTTGATTTGTAAAAAACTTCTAAAAATCCATCATGAATCTTGCTACATGAAAATCAAACCGATCAAACGTAATCAAGGGTTCAACATAGTGAATATCAACTCAAGACATCAATGACTCTTCAAAACTGTCGATTGATCAAAACATTAGGTAAATACTATTCCATTTATGTTGTGTATCAATATCAAAATTTTTCAAGATCTATTTTCTTTACAAGCTTGTTTATAGGATTGTATCTTAGGGCCACTTGCACTAATATGGAGCAACACATCCTTAATTCTACTAATATAATCATCCGACATTTTAAAACCTTCTTGAACAACTAAATTAATAATATATGCATTACATCTAAGATGGAAAATCTTAGGAAATCATAACCTAGCATGTCTACGTATAGTTTCAACCATCTTATTATTATTAGTGGCATTATCAAATGTTGTACTTAAAATTTGATTATAAATATTCAAACCTCACAAAACATCAAAAAATAGAGTATTAACACTGGAATATGGATGGTTTAACATCTTAAAAGTGATGTCTCTTTCGTAAAGTCCAATGGATATTGATAAAATATGCGCAAATACAAATAGAACCAAGATGTTGTTTACTTGTCCTTATGTCAACCTTAAAAGAAAAAAAACTAACACTGTGAGAGTCAAAAAGGTTTACTATCGCTAATCAAAAAGAATCAAAATTTTTATCACAACACCTCGAGGGAGATATTGACAATATTCGGAAAACCATGGATTTTCGGCACAAGAAAATAACATTTTCATCACTCTAGATCTATTAACTTTGGGATTTATTAGCGGATAAGAACTCTTAATGCCAAAAGTGCTTCCGGCCATAGAAAACTTACTTTGTTTAGGATCTTTTGTGCTATTTTTTGGAGCACATTTTTTCTCATGTCAAGTAAGAGAAAAAGTATTACCTTGAACGATAACTAAAGTAGAAGGACAATACATACATTGTATTTTTATTTTCTTTGTTACCTCATCAACGACTCTATTAAAATGATCACATACATTAGATTGCTTCCTCTTTGATTTGAGGGAGCTCCGGTTAGGCACCATCACATCTATAGGGTTGGGTCTCATTGGCTTGGGGATCATCGGTTGGGGATCATTGACTATGATATCATTGGTTCCACACGTTCTTTTGGCCACATCATCACCATAATCAAACTCGTCAATAATTTGGTAAGGCCTATGGGAAGATGATGTCATTTTGGAAAGTTTGAGAGAAGATTTAAATTTAGAAAATAAAAAAAATTAAAGAGAATTTGGGAGATTAGAGAGTTTGGAGAGTTTGAGATTGAGAGCTTTGAGGGTTTGGTGTAAAGAACAATATGCGGATTGTCCTATATTTATAGAGGGTTTTGAAAGATTCAGATGGAAAATATAACTCTAACACCAAAGCACAAGATGCGATTAATCGGGTTCAAAATAGGTCAATCCGATCTTAATTAAAACCGATCATAAAATATGAAATGATTTATACTTTAAGTGATTAACCAAAAGATGTGAGTATAAATCTAGTAAACCAATAGTTTGATCTATTTACAAATTTTTAACCAATCTTGTGCGTAGACAAACTTGTCAAACCGTACATAAGATTTGAGAAAAATAAATTAACTGAATTAGATCAATCAAGATAAGGCAAGAAATACAAATAGTGCACACATTTTTTAAGAGGTTCTAAACTCATATTCTTCTCTTCTACACTACCGTATCCACTGATAAGGTAAGTTTTCTATGGTTCACAATGATCAAACCTTTGAGTTTTACAAATACAAGTGTCTCAACTACTTTGTTCTTCACCAAGCTCAACCCAAGTGTTTCACAAACCCGTTTGTCCTTCACCGCATTGAACCACGAGTTGGTTTAATAAGCCACACACTTATCCTTCACCACTTGACCTCAAACTTGATTCCACAAGTCAAACCAAACACTTACTCTTATAATAATCTCATCACTCCATACCGGAGTATCACACGACTACTAGTGCAAGCACAACACAAGATTAAATCTGATCTTGCACTCACTAATCACACATGATTAGTGTTAGAACACCTCACAAGATCAACATGATCTTTTATAATATAATCACTCAAGAGATACAAATACAATAACACATTGCAACATATTTTCTTGAATCTAAAAGTTGAGAAATTGGTAAATATAACTTTAAAAGAAATTGATTTTGTTCTTTTCCTCTTTTGATTATTGAAGCTCTAACCTTGTAACATAAACCAAACTTCCTATTTATGACTAAATAGTCCATAAATCTAAACATTTGAGTCATCAATGTTGAGAAGGCTCTTCTAAACTCTAATAGTAATTTCCCACTCAAGTTTAAATTCGAACTTATTCAAATCTTTAGACTCCATCTTAAAATTCTGGTCTTCAAGGTTTCACCAAAACTTTAACTCACGCCTAAGTCCAGTCTAAAACCAAGAACCAAAGACTTCATGTCTATAATATCATGGTCACAACATCATGTCCAAATCCGAAGTCCTTTAAAGTTGCCCACTATGAGTTTACCATAGACTTCACAATTTTTCACCACTACATTCAAATTTCACATATTTAATGAACCATATTTTTCAAGGGAGTCTTCAATGTTGTGGTTGAGTCTTTGAAGCCTTTGGTGAAGTCCCAAGGTCCACACTCCACACCAATGCCTATAAATGAAATCTTTGAATAGTTGAGCAACATGTTAGTGAGCACATATATACATCTAAAGTGCTTTCCTCAAATATTGATACTTTAAGTTCCAAGTTCAATTCCATGCCAAATTACCATATCTAAGTAGTCATACGTTGATATCCATCCATTCAAGTACAACCCCGTGTATATTGCTACTTATTGTGTTGGGTAATGTAAATTCCACCCGCTCCCCCTTTATACAACCCCCGCCGACTCTAATGTAAAAGCAAAAAGAGTTTTTTTACTAGAAAAATGGAGAATATTTTTCAATACTAAGTGGTGAAAAAATTAAACCTAACTATCATAAAGAGGAAAACATAAATGGTCTAAAATACTTTCAACTAGAAATTTGTGGGCTAATCTGGCTATTATTAGAAATTATATACTCTCACTCCTTCACACATAATAAATATAATTCACAGTTCATATAGATAGTCGAGTAGGTAATGTCTATTTTAAACATTAGCCCATGTACAATTCTACTTATTGTGTGGGTAATTTAAATTCCACTTGCTCCTTAAGCAAAAAGTTTTTTTACTAGAAAAATGAAAAATATTTTTTTAATTATTTGATAAACTAAGCGCTAATTACATAGAGGACAACATAAATGGTCTAAAATACTTTCAACTAGAAAATTAAAACAACTTCAACTATAATTATAAACAAATAAAAAAATTTAAATAGGTGTGCTCAAGATAAGTTATTTTTTTCAAAAAAATTATTTTTTAAATAAAGGGTTATTTTATTATTACTATAAAATATTCTCTCTCTTTTTTAATAATTAACCATAATTATTCTACCGTTTAGTAATTTAAGAAAAAAAAATCTTTTTTTTGGCCGAGCAAGAAAAAGAAAAGGGAAAGCATCGAGAAACAGAGCTCAGCCAAACTTGTCCCCGCTCCGCGGCCGTCGCCGGCGACCATGGAGGAGCTGGTGGCCATGGTCCCCGACGAGCTCAAGCGGGGCATCTTCGCCGGCGGCCCCGACGAGCTCCCGATCACCTGCTCCTCCCTTTTCCACTTCCTCCGCCCGCTCCCCCACTTCCGACGCGTGCGTTTCTCCCATTTCTGAAATTTCTGGTGTTTTGTTCACTGCAATTTGATAAAAATTGGTCCTTTTTTGGCGGTTAGGTTGTGAGGGAGTTGACAGACCCGGAGCTGGGGCTCTGCAGGAAGAGCAAGGAGGCTGCTTTGGAGTTCAAGAGAGAGGGGAATGAGTGTTTTTCCAATGGGGATTTCAAGAAAGCTGTGACCTTGTACACACAGGTTGTTATGTTCTTTTGTACTCGCATTTGATGTTATGGGAGTGGCAATGTTTTTTTGGTATTTGAGATTGAGTAGCTACTGATCAAATGCTTTATTGTTTAGTTTGTGGCTATTGGTAACGATCTTTTTTTTGTTTAGTTGTTGTTTAGTTGATCATTTGATCTTATTAATATACTTACAGTTTTGTTTTTATATTGGAGATTAAATAGCTACTGTTGTTAACATACTTTATGCATTATTGCCTTTTATGCATGATAGTTGTTGTTTAGTTAGAATCTATCTATCTTCTGAGTGGGGGGTGTTGAATAGCTACTGTTATTAATAACTTTTTTCTTTTGTTTATTTTTGTTATTTTATTGATTGTTTGTTGTTATTAAGGTAAAAATATCAATTATCTCTTGTATGAAATAGAATAACTCCTGTTTTATAGCATTGAACTTGTGAGCTTGTATACACTGGTTGTATGTTATTTTGGTGCTGGCATTTGATGATGTCATAGATATGTGTACCTTTCTTTGCATTTGTGGATAAATAGTGTATGCATATCTCAGCCCTCATAGTTTAGATGTTTTGATTTGATGTTTCAAGCATTTTCATGGTTAAGATGGAAACATTTTCTATTATATAAGAGTAAATAGCTTTGGATCATTTATTTGGTAACTATATATCTGTTGGGTGTGATGATTGTAGTCCGAGAACATATGTCATTGATGATATATGTTCGTAGATATATTGGAGGCACTTAGATATGCTCTTACCTATTTGGTAACTATATATTGTAGGCTCTTCGATATGCTCCGATGGATGAGCATGGCATGGACAGAAAGATCATTGCAGCAATTCATGTCAACCGTGCTACTTCCTTGTATGTGAGTTTTATTTGGTTTATATTTGCCTTACATTTGGGTGATCAGAACTTGGAGGCTTGTTATTTTTAGAAGGCATTATTCTTTTCATACTGTGTTTTTGGCCTGTTTGATTTACCTGTGAGGGTTCTGGCCCTGTTTTCTTCTGTAGAATGTGGGGCTTCTAAACGAATGCGTAAGAGACTGCAGCCAGGCAATC
>JAURVB010013005.1:0-32129 GCA_033002965.1 Piper betle
GTAGATCCAAGTTTATACAATTTATTTCTAGTAACAGTAGCTTTTATAACACGCTCTTAAAGTTGACCATATTGCAAGTTAATCATTTGGCATTCCCCATATTTTTTTTGCGAGGACAACTCACTAAGGGCCGTAAATAGTTAATTGATTTATCAATTTAATAATTTTTTGAATTAAATGGAGCAAAAATAGTGAAAAACTCATTTACCATGTAAGAAAACCATGAAAAAATTTAGTCGATTTAACCAAGCCAACATTAAATATAAATTCCTAGCAGTAAAAAGATCTACTGGTAAATGTTATTTAGTTATTTTACATATAAATATAAAATTCATTTTTAGCAAACTATCTTAAAACTTTTAATCGTTAAAGTCTCACTTTGATAAGATAACTTAATTTACATTTATTCTTGTAAGTTGTAACACTAGTTTACTGTAGCTTATATAATTGAAATATTTTATATTTTGTAATTGAGAACTTATGTTATATTATTATAATTTTAACCCGCTTTATATTATTAATTGAGATATATAAAACGGTAAAAAATTAACCATATATCAACTGTTTTTAACTGATAGAAATAGCAAAAACTCGGCTATAGTGTAATCTTCTAAACTCAATTAATGATTTGATTATAATAAAAAATTTTCAAATAGTAAATGTTATTGACCATAACTGAACCAGCCGTTGGACTCTTGGATGACTGGTGAACCATCTAAATGATGCCGGGGAGGAGGATGGATTGAACAGGGAGAGATTGGAAGAGACTCACATCAGATTTGGAAATTGGTAGAGGCCGTGATGATTGAGACAAACCTGACGAATGTGGAAGAAAAATTTTCTCCGAGCATGACAAACATAATTTTCCCTATCGCCAATACATTGCTATCATTCGTTTCCCTCGTTCGACGATGCGAGCTTAGTATTGGAAAATTATGGCATGATTGCATCATAGTGATATGGATTCAAAAGAAACACATGTATTGACTCACCTCTTTATTCATAAAGGGTGAGATCAATATGGTCGAATACGGAAGGTTCATTGGAAGTTTCACAAGCCCAACAGAATGAAACAGAACAATGCCCAATCAAAGTGAGAAAAAATAATCATACCTAATGGGATTTGAACAAACCAAAAAAACAGTCAATAAATTTATAAAAGGGGCTTTTTTTTTCAAAGTAATTGATTACAAGAGTTGTGTGCAGATTCTAACCAAAAAAATTCAAGAAGAAACCATCACCACCCATACCAAAAGTCAATTTGGCATGAAATCAAAAAAGAAAGAAGAAAAAAGAGGCTCTTGAATATTTGAGATAGCACAAGAACAGTGAAGAAAAATATTTTTCCCCATTTAGCACAGATTAGCCCAGATAAAATAAATTTTTTTACAAAACTAAAAATAAAAATAGGACGAGCCGAGTCGGCTCGGCTCGTTGGCTGGATAAGCTCAAGCCGAGCTCGAGCCGGCTCCAGTCTTTCTTTAAAAAAAGATATTCTGTTGGGCTTTGGCAAGCCCAGCCAAAGCCAAAGCCCAACAGGTTAAAAAAAACGAGCTGCTGGGTTTTGCACAACAACTCTTTAATTTTATTTTTAAAAATAAGAGCCGATGCCAAAGCCCAACAGCTCCCAATTAAAACAAGCCCAACAAGCTAAAAAATAGAGCGGTTGGGTTTTGTTCGACAACTGTTAAAATTTTTTATAAAAATAAGAGCTGTTGACCAAAGTCCAACAGCTCCCAATTAAACAAACTCAACAGCGCTATGCTCCGAGCTCGGGCAATCCAGCCCGAGCTCATACGTGACCCAAGCCGAGCTCGGCTCGCAAGCCAAGGCATTGGGCTCTCGATCAGCTCCAAGTTCATCGCTCGTACACATTCGTGAAAATGGTCAAGGCCTTTTGGTGTATTTTTGTGCTCAATCAGGTAGTGGAGAACATTCAATCCCGAATAGCCTTTAGCCACCTAAATTCTTCCAAAATCAAACCAAACCCAAAATTACTTCCAAAATCAAACCAAACAGAATTGAAATAATTCGGTTTGGTTTGGATCAGTTCAGCTCAATTTATATAAAATTGAAAATAGTACAATATATATCTCCAATCCAGCAGTTATGAAAAATTCAAAGATCAAAAAATACTTTTAAGACGACAATTTTTTACTCCTAATTGTATGTATATTTTTATCAATTTATTCAAAATTTTACACAAATCAATTGTATCTTAGAATACAAAATACACTTTTGTTCTTTGCTAATATAAATAAAAAACACTTTAGTTTTTGTTTATTTTAAAATTGTTAAACTAAAGATAAGACTTATTCTCAATGATTATAATTGTAAAACCCATGATTCAAATTAAGGATTTATAATGTGAACTGGTCGATTTAATCGTTTTTTCAGTCGAGTCACGTTTTAATTACGAGACAACCATTCGTTTTTCTCATTGACCATTTGTTTTTCTCAAGTGACATTTGTTTCTCAACTGACCATTTGTTTTTCTCAATCTAACCATTCGTTTTTCTCAACTGACTATTCGTTTTTTTATCGACCATTTATTTTTCTCCCTTGACATCTATTTATTTTACACTTCTGGCACTCTCCCCATCTAGCCACCAGCATCCTTCTCACCCAACTTTTTTCTTTTTCTTTTTCTTCCTTCTCATTTCTCCCACGATCCTCACTTAAGCCGGATACAAACTTATTGCTGGTGACGATTAGATACAGATTAGGAGCTCACCACCTAGGCCGCCACCACATGACTGGCGATTAGATACTGAATTAGAGCTCACCACCTAAGCACTAAGATACGTTCGAACTTCTACCAGGTCCGTTTATGACTCGCCCCTGATTTCTTGTTCTATTCTATCTTGATTTAATTTTCATAAATTGTAAGACGAGTTGAGTGGTGTTTTATTGGATCCAACTTAGCTCGAGTCATTTAGTCGAATAGTTTTTCGAATTAATAACCCTCAAGGATGAGATCTTTTGAGTTTGTTTCGAAAACAAGATTCATCACAAGTTGCCTTCGGGCTTATTATATAAATCCCTAACAAGAACTATATACATGTAGTTTTCATGTTTTTCGACAATTGTATTACACAAGCGGGCATGTGCCAGTCGAAGTCGAAAATACCAATAACCATGTTATACAAGCGGCATGTACCAGTCAAAGCCGAAAATACCAACAACCATGTTATGCGAGCTGCATGAGCCAGTCGAAGCCGAAAACTTAGCTTGAGTTGTAGCCGAAAACTTAGCTAACCTAACCGGGACCAGTGACATTTTGGTTTGATTCTTGAGAGTAAACCAGATTCGGGGTGTTATAATAATTTTCTATTACTATTCTATTTATAAAAAAAGATAATGTTGCAATTGAAAATATTTTCCTTCTAAATACGAAACTTGAAGGGTAATAGTTAAAAATATAATTAAAAATATTAAATAAAATAATAATTTAATCTATTCTTTTAAATAAGATACTTACAAAATGATATTATAAAATAGTTATAGTTTTGAATATATAATAAAGGCTGATATTATATATCACAAATTCTAGAAAAGATAAGATTTTTATAATATGTTTAACTTATAGTGCTTTTTATTAATAGGAAAGAAGGGGTAATATTATACATTAAGAGCACACCTAGCAAGTACTCCTTATAAGATATCAACTTTTATTACATGCGTGATGCGCAAAATTAGATAATTTTTAGTTATTTATTATTTTTGTATTTAACTATTCTCAATTGAGGGGGAAGGGGGAAGAAACCGGGGAGAAAATAGAGGAGCAGTCGATGGCAATTTCGTAATAAAACTTAACTCGGTCCCAACTCGAGTCAATATTACCGAAATAAATTTAAAAATAAAGTAATTCGTAATAAAATTTGACTCACTCTAAACTTAAATCAATTTTATGAAATAAATTATTTTAAAAAAATAATTTCATAAAATTGACTCGAGAAGTCAAGTTTTTATTATGAAATTATTTTATTTTTAAAATTTTATTTCATAAAATTGACTCGAGTCAGGATCGACTCAAGTTTTTATTACAAAATCATTTTATCTTTTTAAAATTTATTTCATAATATTGACTCGAGTAAGGATCGAGCCAAGTTTTTATTACAAAATCTTTCGTAATAAAACTTGACGTCGGTCCCGACTCGAGTCAATATTACGAAATGAATTTTAAAAAGATAAAATAATTTTGAAATAAAAACTTGAGTCGATCCTAACTCGAGTCAATTTTATGAAATAAATTTTAAAAAGATAAAATGATTTTGTAAGGGGGGATGCAAGGGGCACCCGGGGGTGGGGGTAGACGGGGGGCCTGCGTCTATCGCCGGGGCCGGGGAGGGGGAGGGGCCGGAGGGTAGACGCTCGGCGGCGGCCGGAGGGGGAGGGGGAGTTGCAGCTTTGGGCGAGGGCAGGGAGGCGCGCGGCGCGGCCAGGGGTGGGGCAGCGGCCGGCGGGTGCGCGGCCGCAGCTG
The DNA here is from genome assembly GCA_033002965.1 of Piper betle. Classification (NCBI taxonomy): domain Eukaryota; kingdom Viridiplantae; phylum Streptophyta; class Magnoliopsida; order Piperales; family Piperaceae; genus Piper; species Piper betle. Next base: position 4,484 of record JAURVB010013005.1, read on the forward strand.
CGGCCGGGGGCTTGGCCGGGGGCGCGGCCGGGCGGGGGGGTGGCGGACGCGCGGGACAGTGGCGCGGGAATCAGCCCGCGCGAGGGAGCGCGGCGGTGCCGAGGGGGGCGTTGCAAGGGCCACCGGGAAGAGACTCGGGGAGAGGAGAGGAGGGGGAAGGGGGACTGATTTCCAGCAGCTGCAGCCGGGGCGCGGCCGGGCGGGGGATGGCGGACACGCGGGGCAATGGTGCAGGAATCAGCCCGCACGGGGAGCGCGGCGGGGCCGAGGGGGGCGTTGCAAGGGCCGCCGGGAAGGGACTCGGGGAGAGGAGAGGAGGGGGAAGGGAGGGGAATGATTTCCAGCCGTTGGATCGCGATCCAATGGCTGGAAACGAATTTGAGCACAGCGAGGGAGCCTGTGCTCCAGCACAGAATCCCTTTCTCTCTCTCTCTCTTCTCTCTCTCTATATATATATATATATATATATATTTGCTAGAATGTGCTGCATGTGTTTTGCAGCCTATGCAGTGCATCCAAGCACAGCCAGCTGATTTCTCCCCATTCCCCCCCGCCCCCCACAGCTCCCACCCACCAACAGCCCCTGCCACCCCCGTCCCAGCTGCCGCCCCTTGCCAACCCCTCCCCTCCCTGCTGGCTGTCCCTGACCCTGCCCTGCTTGCCACCCTTGTCACCCCTGCCCCGCCCCTTACACCACCCCCTGCCCCGGCCGCACTTCGCGCGCGGGCGCCTCCCCCAGACGATGCCCCAACCCCCTGGCCGACCCACCCGCCGCCCCTGCCCCCTGTCCCACCCCTTGCAACTCCCCGCCGCTGTAGCCATGCCCCAGCCAGCCGCTGCCCCAACCCCCTTGGCCGTTCTGCGGCCGCCCTGCCCTCGCTCGGTGCTACAGCTTCCCCTGCCCTCCTAGCCGATGCCAGGCATCTACCTGCTAGCCCCCTCCCTTGCATCCCCCCAGGCCGTGCGCGACCGCCCCGCCAGCAGTTGTGGTTCCCTCGCAGGTGGCCAACGGCGAGGTTGCCGGCAGTGGGGTCGCGTGGCAAAACAGTGAGGGGAGGGGGAAGCAAGAGGGGGCAATTTCGTAATAAAAACTTTACCCGATTCAAACTCAAGTCAAATTAAACAATAAAATAAAATAATTTCGAAATAAAAATTTGACTCAATTACGATTCGAGTCAATAGTATGAGATAAATTTTTTTAAAAAATACAATAATTTTCTAATAAAAAATTGACTCGATCTCAACTCGGGTCAATGGTATGAAATAATTTTTTAAAAAAATAAAATAATTTCGAAATAAAAACTTGACTCGATCTCAACTCGAGTCAGAAATATTTTTAAAAAAAATACTATAAAAAATTATTATTAAATTATTTCTGACTCTAGTTGAGAAATTATTTAAAAATCGGGAACAAATCGGGAACAAATCAAATTTTTATTATGAAATTATTTAATATTTTTTAAAAATTTATTTCATAATATTTACTCGAGTTAGAAGTGAGCCAAGTTATTATTACAAAATTATTTTATATATTTTTTAAACATTTATTTCGTAATATTGACTCGAACCGGAGTGAGTCGAGTTTTTATTATAAAATTATTATTATTATTATTATTATTATATATTATATATATATATATATATAAATTTATTTCTTAATATTGACTTAAGTAGGGAGCGAGTCAAGTTTTTACTATGAAATTATTTGGTGAAAAAATATATAAAATAATTTAATAATAAAAACTTGATTCGCTCCCGACTTGAGTCATTATTGCAAAATAATTTTTTTAAATTGACAAAATTAGTTTTTTTAATATATAGCGGATCACAAAATTAATTTTTTAGCCCGTTTAGCGCATTAGGTTGCGCTATTTATAAGTTTTGGGTTGGTTGTTAGGTTTAGAGTATACTATTTGAGTTATAACCCGATTATTTTATTTTATGATATTTTACTATATTTTTTTAATATTTTATAGGATGTATTTCATAATATTGACTCGAGTTGGGCGAGTCAATTTTTTATCACAAAACTACCCCGGACCTTCTCCCTTGTTTCTTCCCCTATCGACCCATCGTCCCCCACTGTTATGTCGTGCCACCCAACCGCCAACGATCACGCCCCAGGCTGCCAGCTACCAGCCAGCGACACCGCTGGCCAACTTTGTCACCGCCTCCCTTCCTCCATCGTTGGCATCGCGTCGATCGATGCCACCGATGCTAGCTAAGTCTTTTGAAGCTGTAGCTTTCTCTATTTCTCGATCGACGCGGTCACAAAGCTTCCCTGTGAACCATCCACCCAAGAGCTTTCTGATGCAGGAAGAGCTCGGAGGTGAAGACATCTTTGGGTGACTCGACAATGACCATGTTCTTGCCTTTCCTGTCTGGGCTAGTCCCCACCGCGCCAAAGATATCGTCAGTGTGTGGTCGGACTTGCTCGGATTGGCCTCCCAAACGACAACCGCCTCAAAGATGGCGAACCTGTGATCAGAGGAGGAGTACAGCTGAAGGGCCGCCATCAGTGACGGCTTTGCGGACATGGTCGATGTAGTCGAAGAAGGAAAAGTATGAACTTGGCAGGGCAAGCAGTAAGCAGAGCGGCTGGGCGGGGACTTGGGGACAATACCCTCAACGCGGCGAGGCCGGCGTCGAGGTCCAGGGCGAGGACGGCGGCGACGTCGCGCTCGATGTATCCGACTTGCTCCAACCTGGTATTCAAGACCTTGATGGTGTTGGGGTCGTGAGGGTTGAGGGGCTTGTGGACGAGGGCCACCACCTCTTGCCGTTGATAGTACCGGAGTAGTACCGGATGCCGACGATGTTGGCGATGACAAATCCGACAAGGAAGGTCTCTGAGGATGAGTCCGGCGAGGGAGACTTGGGTGATGAAGAAGATGAGATAGGGGTGTGCCAGGGGTTTAATTTAATTCTAGCCGTTGGATTAAATCCAACAGCTGAAAAAATACAGCACAACCAAGATGGCTATGCCGCATTATAGCCAACTTGTCCTCTATATATATATATACACACACATATATTCTTGATAAATGAACACATATCGGACTACACATCACTCAATTATTTGGCTGTGGAAAACGAACAAAACAACACTTACGTTGCTTTAATTAGGACGAAGGCCTAAAAACTGCACTACCTGCGTTGGCCCAGTGACGCCATTTATAAATTCAACTATTTTCGGTAAGTGTTACAAAGAATGCATTTATAGGCAGGATGTTTGAAAATTGCATCCTTGTAAGATCTGTTTATCACAAACATAGTATTCGGCATCACAATCGAAAACTAAGATGTAAATGTCTACATCAAATACTTCGATAAGGTCTTTTCAATTCTCAAAAAAGTCTTTATGGAATACTTTGATGGGAGAATGTACACTTACAGAGATTAATGATGAATGTATCCCAAATCCTCATGGCAATACTTCGATGGGAGAATGTACATTTAGAGAGATTAATAATGAATGTATCCCAGATCCTCATGGCAACTCTCAAAGGGGGATATCCTCGTGGTAAACCCCTTGAATAAAAGTGAGAGGTGAAGGTTCAATTCCCAGAGTTGTAGTAGCTCCTATGGCAGTAGTAAGGAGGGAGCTGTTCCGTTTTGCATCTATAGGGATTGTACACAGATTCTTTAATATTTTACAACTACTCGTTTATTAAAATATATTATACCTCAAATGCCTGCTCTTGTAACAAAATGTTCAGAAAAATAGTCTGTACTCATGTTCTTGCAGATATACCGGATCCTCACAAATCTAATTAGAAAGGAACCATGATGATGCAAGTTAAGTTTACTGCCGACTTTGAAGCTATTCCCGTAGCATATTTTATACAAGTATGGCTGTACAATCTTGTTGAACATTTATAGGGCCAACTACTACACTTGAATACTTTAATATTTGAGAAAATATCACTTGTACACACGTACCCTCCCTCAATAAGGACGTACACTTGTGCTACTATTTCTTCCAATAAGATAATGACTATCACATGGAAAAAAGATCAAAGGTAATTAAGAACTCATCAGTTTATCACACATAATTACCATCTGCACAAACAATTTTAGAAGACAACAACCAAAATGAATACTATCAAATTACTTCAAAAGTCAATCTTTTCTTTGTTTGTTTTCTTAGTAGTGTATCTTTTAAGCAAAGTGCTTTACAATGTCGTTCAAGTTCCAAAATTAGGAAAGAGGGCACCGTCAAAGCACCTCAAAAAGTAATAATTTTTTGCCTTTTACCAAAGAAACAAAATAACAGGAAACCCAAGTCGGAATGAATGAATAAAAAGTGGAAGAGAGTAGTCATACAGTTGGGCATTAAAGAATGTCAAGATAATTTATACCAATAGGGGAAGAAGTTAGACTAGCTTCACCAAGAAAGAAGTTGTACTTACCACATACAAGATTTGGAGTTTATTGGATTGGTACATATTTATATCAGGTTCGGAGATCAATGACAAGCAAAATAAAGACACACATATTTCCAGCAAAAACTCTACTTATTTATTTCCAATGTGTGAGGGATTCAAGTTGTTTCCATATTCCAGACAAATCCTGTTTTAGCCGGAATATATTGTGAAAGTTTTGCGCCCATACATAGACTAATTAAAGGATATACCTATCAATAAAGTAACCAGAATGAGTCAAAACTATAGCTCAATTACCTAATTGTACAAATACATACTTTTCATTCACCACTTAGACATTCAGTCTTGGAGGAGAAATAGCATGAAGCAGAAACTTACATTACAATTATAAGACAAGTTATTTGCCAAAACCGGCAGGTCTGCCACATTCATCAAGCGCCACTTGCATATAAGCGAGTCCATTCTTTAGCTGCACATAAAGTAAAACATTTGTAAAATAAAAAAGTGAATAGCTTAAAGAAAAATAAATCTTTTAAAGTTTATCATAAAGCAAAGAAGCAAAGGCAGCAAAGATACCTGTTTCTACAGCTTCTGATTCATTTGCCTTCCAATGTTTTGCAATGTTGTCAGAGAGAGGATCATCAGGATTTGGTGCACTAAGAAGAGCTTGGATACTACTCAAGTAGAGAAAACACCACAAGTCTTCAAATACTTCATTAATTATAACACAAACTACAAGTCATCATCATAACACCTTCCTATTACTATATTGGAAACTCCATCTTAAATTCAATATGATAAAAATGATAGCACAAAAAGGTTTCATTTAATGTAGCCAATAAAACAACCTCTACAACCGATTTATGATCAGGCTAGACATTAAATCATGAAAAATTGTAAGTTCATTTTACCTGCTTTTGCAACATTAGTTTAGATTCTCTAAGACAAGGCATTTCTAAAATTTTCTCCACTAAAGTTTCTGCTCAACCATTAAAAAGCATCAAAATGACATAAAAGTGCATGTGAAGTCGTCAACAGAAAGCAGCATTTGAAATAACCTGAGCAAAACTGTTCGGATTTGCAAGGCAGGACTCCATTTGTCTTTAAGAATATCAAGACATATTCTTCCAAGCTGTATTTCGGCAAAAACATCATGCGTAAATACAAATATGCAGTTTACCTACATTTTCTTTGGGAGTCAGAAAAAATGAATAGATACACATACCTTGTCAATGTTAGGATGATATATTTTGGTCAGAAAGCGGACCTATCATAAATATTGGTCGTCAATGCTCAAAAAGAATCATCATGTAGTTTGCATGTTTAAAAAATTCAGTTTCAAACAGAAATAAAGTAGAATTGTACAAAAACAAAGTTCTCTAATCAATAGATGGTAAATAAGGAACCCTTTACTTAACAATAAGAACTGATCATAAAATATGAAGGCACACAACAGATGAGCTAGAGAATTTTGTAAACTTGAATAAGAAGTCCCAGATTGAGATGGAGTCACAAACAATAGATTAAAGCAGTGGTCACGAAACTAACATTTTCAGGCGTGTATTAGGTAATACACGTCGATGAAAGGTATATAGGCAAGATAATTAGCAGTACATGCTATCAGCCAGTTTCCATTGCAGAGTATAAAAAACCCAATAATCCATAAAAGGCTGATTAAAATAAAAGAAGCCTGCGATAGTAGGCCATTTACCCTTCCAAATGACTGAATAAACTCCATCAGGGTCAAACAAGCTTCTTTTTGATTTACATATAGGACGCAATAAAAGACCAGTGCATGCAAATGTCCCGTAACCAACACATTCAAAATATTAAAATTTACAAAAAAATCTCTCATTCCTCATATCTTATCATTCCAACAATAGCATCTAATTACTAAAAGATAAATGATGACATAAAACTAAATAATTCGATTCATAATATACAAAATGCATAATTTATACACAGAAAGTCCACCTTAGGCGCCGCCATTGGATATTCCTCCGGCAGAAACAATTCCAACTTAAACACACCACCTGCAAGAACAACACAGAAAGTAAACCAAAAAAATTAAAATAAGATCCAAAAATCCTTCAAATTAACAACTGTGCATCAAAAAAAGAAAAGACCTAATCCTTATAAAAACCCAAATAACCTTCATAAGGAGATTGCGTTGGACCAAGAATCATAACATTAAAGTAACGCATGTTCTCCTCGGATGGAGAAGCACTAATACCGGGAGCTGCAATCCATCCATTCACAACAACACAAATCGATCAGCTCCCAAAAAACTATACACCATGAATTCCCTATCTACCTTATAAATAAAATTACCACTAAAAAAAATACCAGGTTCGCTCAACAAACGCTGCGTCTCCTGCCACCACCAAATCCAACACACAAAACACATAAATCGGTGAAATTGGATTGACCATGATCAAATCAAATCGAAAAAAAATTACATGAGAAGGGGCGAAATCGGTGGTTGATACCTTGAGGATGCGGCGAGGGAGATTGCTGCTGGCCATCTTCGTTATATCGATCTTGGGATTGAGGAAGGAGATGGAAACCCTCGCCAAGGATCGGATTCTACGACCAAAAGAAAGCGATGCAAGGGGCGTTGGGGAATTTAGGACTTTTAGTCGCGCGGAGGGGCAGGGCATTATATAAGTGGGCGTAGTTCTACTTTACCATCTCGGCTGTCCGATTTACTATTTTACCAATACATTATAAATTAAAATAATAAACTATTTTTGTTATATAAAAAATTAAAAAATAATTAATAAAGTTGATCAAACTGATTCTAAATTTAAACATTATTAATAGTATGCTATATCGCTACCGGTTTATTGTTTATTTTTCTTAATCCAAACGACCAAATATTATAAAAGGGAGAAGATGTAAAACTTGGTTCACTAGCCTGGTATTTTACACTCCAATTTGAGTAACATGTGTTGGTCCAGTTCAATCGGTTTGATATTAGGAGAGTCTCTTTGTATGTGTTGTTGTTGGCTTGGGCATTGATTATGCCCCTTGTCAAGCTGTCTGTGTATAAGCATTTGCGCGGGTCAAGCACCAATCACCAAATTGTTGGTTTGGTGTTACCTCTGTTGTTAGCTTTGGTGGCTGTTACTTGGGTTGTGTTTAGTTAGTTATCAGCTTTTGGAGGCGAGGCTCACTTGTGGTGGTTCTTATTTGTTTCACCTTCTTTAGTTTCTCTTGGTAGCTTGATAGCTTAGGCCCATGTTCGCATGAACTTTGTATGTGTTTTGCTTTTTGGTCTAGCATTAGTCTAGAGTTTTAGTTACTTGACATGACGTTCTTTGCGTACCTTGGTAGCCCTAGATGAGCCTTAGTAGCTACCTAGACCTACCCATCTTCTTCCCCACCTTCCCCCACTCTTTTTGCCCTCTTCAACCTCCCCCTCCCCCCAAGTTTCCCTCCATATTGTCTGGTTGTAACTCTTAGGACCGTGGCATTGTGCACATGAATGGTCCACACATGTGTTGCTTCACCCACCATTTTCTAGAGGTCACCTTGCAACACCAATTTCAGCCAACCGAAGACGCAATCACCATTGCCATCACTGCCATCGTGACCGCTGTTGCCAGCTTGACCCACCGGTACCCTTCCTAGAGCCAATTGGTCACCGATTGCCGTTGTCACCACCAGAGGCTATCATCAGTAGAGTGTTAATTGATTAGTAGCAAAATTTGCAACATTTATACTTGGATCAGCCTTTTTATCCATTGGAAGAGTGGGATGGCTAGCCAAAAGCTCAACTATGGCTTGACCTTTTATAGCTTTTTGAGTGAGACATGTTATATCAAACTTCATAAGCTTCACCAACCAACAGGTATCAAGTCCATACATAGCAGGTTGTTGGAGTAAGTCTCGCAGTGGATTGTCATGCACATGAAGATATACTTCGTGAGTTAGAAAATAATGATGAAGTTTTTGAATGACAAAAACTAGAGCCAAACAATCTTTCTCCACCACTGAGTCATTTTTCTCTACTATATTCATTACCGACTTAAATAGTAAACATGTCTCTCTCTAGCCAACTCATTGGCTTGAGAAAGAACAATGGCAATTGCCAAACCTGTATGAGAGATGTAAAGGAATAAAGGATGCCCAAGGATGGGTGCAAGGAGAGTTGGGTCGCAAATGCTCTTCTTTGATATTAGCAAAGGACCTTTGACAATCCTCTAACTACACAAACCGTTCACCTTTTCTCAACATTTGAATTAAGGCGAGAATTTTCTCTTACAAGTTTGAAAGGAACTGGTGTATGTAATTCAAGTTCCCTAGGAAACTTTCAAGTTGCCTAGTAAGGTAGGTGGAGCCATTTTAGTGATGGCTTGCAATTTAGATGGATCAATTTGAATGCCATGCGAGTGAACCAAAAATCTGAGAAATTGCCTGGAGGATACACCATAAGCAAATTTCAGTGGATTTAACTTCAAATTATTTTCACAACACCATTGGAGGATATGTTGTAAAGTTGCACGATGTTCCATATGAGTTTTAGATTTGAATATTATATCATCTACATAATCCTCCATGTCTTCATGTAGCATGTCTGTGAAAATATGTTGCATTGCCCTTTGATATATAGCACCTGCATTCTTAAGACTGAAAGACATTACTGTGTAACAATAAGCACCTATCGGTGTATAAAATGTAGTCTTTTCTTCATCCTCTGATGCCACACAAATCTGATTGTATCTGGTAAAGCCATCTATGAAGGAGAACATTTGATGCCCTACCACATTGTTTAACAACAATAGATCAGACAATGAAAGTGGAAAACTATCTTTTGGACATGCTTTATTTAGATCTCTAAAATCCACGCAAATGCGTAGTCGACCATTTTTCGTTTTAACTGGTACTATGTTGGCTATTCAATCTAGATATTGCACCTCACGAATGAATTTATCTTCTTCAATTTCATGATTTTTGTTGTGATAAATGTTTCTACAGTGGGGCTGAACTTTCTTTTGGCTTGTTTAACAGGGGAGAAACCCAATTTAATTGCTAAGTGGTGTACTGCAACATATGGTGATAAACCAATCATTTTATTATATGATTATGCAAAATAGTCTTTATATGATTGAAGTAAATCAATCAATTAACTCTGTTCAAGACTATCAAGACGAGTACTGAGAAAAGTTGGGCATTGATGATCACCTACTATTTTGAGATTAATCTCAAGTAGCTGCTTGGCAGCCAAAGCAAATTCATCCTTGAAGTGAGGTGGTGTGGGTTGAACATCACATGACTTAACGTTGTTTTGTTCATGAGATATAGTCCCCCATGAAAAAGGGTGCATGTGTGTCAAGTTTAGAGAACAGTATTACGGGAGCACGATGTTCTAAGGCAAGCACTTTAATACTTGGATGAGGCTGAATTGTGAGTGGCCTTGTTCGACGCTCTAAAGTGAGCACTTTCTTTACAGATGAATTAGACCATAAAATTTCTTTAGCATCCATTTTAGTGTCCTCATGAATAATTTTTACTTTTTTGCCGTAGTTGATGCTACTGCAATGACCGGCGACTTCGACAGTTGTCTATCATATAAATTTACTTTTGAACGGATGAGCATGCTTTTAGTAGTAGGCAACAATGCTAACTAAAACATAATTGGAGACTTATGGCACTTGAGAACCTTTTGTGAGAGTAATGGAGGAAAGTTCATTATTGGTCGAACACCACTTGGGAGATCGACAATTGCAGGAAATGTATAAGCAATTTGCTTTTGGCGGGCAAGTTTTAAAACATTTCCCACCATGAAGAATGCTGCCTCGGTAAAATAAACTTCTTCAAGTATGAAAGGATTTTTAAGCTCACGAAGTAAGACTTGGTTGCCCTTGATTGATGCAAATTTAATGCATTGGTTTCATAAACAAGGAACACATTGATGGTCATGAATCGATGGATGTGCTAATAGCATGTGGAAAATAGGATCAAGGTCCACTACATGGAAGATATGCGCTATACTGGTTGGTCCTACTGAAATGTGTAAGGAGATTGTCCCTCGTAGAATCACAAGTAGTAGGTGAGATACATGAAAATTAAGTAGTGGACAACACTAAATTCTCCAATGTATATCCCAACTCATGTAAGATACAAATAGGTAATATTCTAGTTGAAGTGCCTAGATAAACTAGGGCATGATCAATTACCTTATTATGGTGTTTGACACTGACATAGAGTGGATGATTATAGTTTGGCTTTGGATGACAAAGATTTTCATTGGAGAAAGTAACAATGCCAGTTGGTAGCGCCAAGGTGTCATTTGCATGATGCCATGTAGGATTTGTCTCGGATCTTTATTCATTTGACCTTTGTTAAATTGGTAATTGATAACCCAAAAATTCAACATCTATTACATAATCTTTCATCCTTCTACCTTGTGTGAAGAAAACATCAACTCCAGCATGCTTTGTAACAACATCCCTTAATGCACATTCAACCATCCATCTTATAGTAGAGGAAACACACAAGATATCTAACATATTATTGATGGCTGGTATTGCATGTATTGACGTGTAACGAGTAAAGAATAATACTAACTCATAATAAATCCTTAAAAAAAAAATCCGGAGGCTTGACGTGGAGGTAGAAATGGCAAAGCATATATCTGCCTAAGTACCTAAACAACCAAATGACAAACGTTATAACATAACTCATGTTAATATTATTATTTCTAATGATTATGGGTTACAATTGCTAAGTTAATGAAATAAAGATGTCACATTTACCATATTAAATTTAAATTAGATAGATAAAGTTGATTATTTTAATAACGAGTTAGTAAGGTAGAAAAATATGCTATTAAACTATAATAGTGCGTTGATCACAAGCGTTGAACCAAAATAGTTCAGAGAAAATAAATAAAGTTCGAGTCTTTATTGAGTTGAACAATTTAAAATAATTTAAATTAGTATTATCATTGAATTAGGATAATACAAATCATCTTAAATAATTTAATAGAACAACTTAATTAATTGTCGGGTAAATATTCAGAATTTATATAAAAAAAATTATTATAAGTTTACCCAAGCTTTTATTTAATGAATTAAGTATCTAATACTCACTAAATTGGTATTAATAATGATAGTAATTAAAGATTTAAAATCGTAAGCTAAATCATTGAGATCGTTGGTTAAGTAATTATCATCTCAAAGGAAAATATACTAATAATGATAATTAAATACTTGGTTATAAGTTAATAAATATTTATCATTAGTTAAGTGTGAATTGTGATTTAAATAATTAATTTAAAATGTAAACAATGACTTAAATGATTTCGTCACATGAATAATTAATTATATCACTAGACTTATTGTAAATGGTGAGAATTAAATGTTTAATATTGTTGAATGCTGTACGCTTTATTTTGTCAAGTTTTAATAATAATGATATATTAAGTCATTTAGTTGCATGTATTTCTACTCGAATAAAATTATACTCATGTATAATTTTATTTTCTCGTTCAGATTAGGATTGTCGGTCGCGGTTGCGAATTCAGTTGCGAATTATCCAGGTCTGTATAATTATTTGAAATGTTGTATTTTCCTTTTTTGGCAGCGTTGGTCAGCCTGAGCCCAGATTTGACCACCATGCACCGAGTGCAACTGGGGTCGAGGAATTGACTCAGTTCGATACGGGGCTGCACCCTTAAAAAAATTACTATGTGGGAGTCTTGGTCGACTTGGGTTTATATCTAACCACCATGCGCCGACCGTAACCGGGGTCAAATGAATTGACTCAATCCGACACAAGGCAGCACCCCTTGAAAGATTAAATACCTGCCCCCATGCTTAAAGGGGTGACAGGGCATAGTGGCGCAAGACGACTCATTATGCACTTGTGATCCCGAGAGGGTCAGTCAATAGCAACTATCGGTAACTATAGGCCATGGGCCACGTAGCGTGTGTGCGCATGCATGCGATTGTAGCTGGATGGGGTGGCCACCCCTCCTAGCATAATTGGAGCTCAGCATAGGTTCATAACTACTAAAAGTCTCGAGAAATTATAATAGGGATTATATTAACTTGTTTCATTTAATTATTCAGCTTAGTGGTTTTATCACTAACGTAGAATTGCCTCCGCTGGTATGAGCATGGAAGGATTGGTAGAGTCAGGACTGTTGGAGGACTCTATTATTTGACTATTCTTTCCTCGAGATTGTTTGCATGGCAGTGGGATTTTGGTTCTGTTCATGGGGCTTAGATTATTCCGAGCATTTGTATATTAAATTTATTGTTATGGATTTATTTAAAATCATTGAAAATTAATAGAAAATTAATTTATGAGACACTTAGTTTCATATAATAACACTTGGCTCATGGCTCGGAACGGGGGATCGTTACATTTCGAAACCTTTTCACATATGCACCAAATGTGTCATCCTTTTCCCTTTGGCACAATTTTAAATATTCAGACTTGACAAGTATCTCCATTAGGTGGAAGAGAGTGGTACATTGTTTCACCATCTCCTCCCACATGGATATAGAATTGGAAGGCTGATTATTAAACCAATGCAGAGCAGTGCCTATGAGTGAAGATGGAAACTGTTGTAGCTTAAACTCATCACTAGAAGCAATAGTACCACATTCAAGTTGAAAGGTTGTGATGTAATCACAAGGATTACATCAAATTTTGTAAAGTTTGTCTATTATACTTTGTGGGAAGTAGCTCATCATAAACACTTTCAGCTAATGGACAGAGAAGCTTCATAATTTCAACAATTTCAGGATCGTTCTTAGTAGCCACTAAAGCTTGTGGCACTCTAAGTGCTTGAGCTATTTGTGTCAGCTATAGCTGGTTGTACAATTGGATTTGGAGCATGAGCTACTTGTGTAGGCAAAGATGTAGTAGGTTGTACATGTAGGTTGTGGATGACGTGACCTGAGGCACTGGAGGTACCAAAGGTAGAGTCAATGGGCTAATTGGAGCTGAAGCATGCACTATTGACATTCCATAGGAGGTACACCATATGGTGGGTAACCATGACTAAACCCTGGCCATATGCTAGAGCATGACACTTGATATGGCAGTTGAGGCATAGCAGGATGAACATAGGAGGAACTCTCAAGCTGACCTCTATATGCAAGAAATGGGTAGGAAGTCCAAAGAGGACTAAAAAACTTTGACTAGGGAGAATCCCATGAGGCCGAGCTTGGTAGCTTGCCATGGGAGATGAGTTCACACCATACTGATTTGACAACGTTGATGTGTAAACATCCCTTATGTGTGTTATTTGCGGTGAAGTATGCTCAACAGGTGTAATGCAAGTGCTAATGCCAGTACTATTTGCCGAATGGAGAAACCGTTAAGTTTGTTACTTGAGGTACAATTGGGTGTGTGGGGGTAGGGGAAGAAGATGTTTGTTCGGTATCCTGCTCATCCCTTGGTTCAAGATGCCCCTGCATCTCCAATTGGCCATCATGGTGTTTGTAGAACATTGAGCACTTGGTGGCTCAGATCAAGAGTATGCCTCATAATTGCCTCAAGCCAATTGATGTGGTTAGAATTATGTCAAAGTAGAGCATCAACTTGCTCCCTAACACTTGTTGAAATAGTAGAACTTTAGTCAAACTGGTAGGTTCAAATTGGAACATTGTGTGGGTGGAGGAGGAAGCGCCTTGTTAGGAAGTACCTTCAAAGGAATTAGGGCCCCTAGCAGCCATGGATCTAATAATTGGACTATTAGTTAAAAATATTGATAGCTTCAGTAACATTACAGACTTTTAGTGGTTCCCCAGTAGAGTTGCCAGATGTTTGCACAAAATTGTGGCACATGTTTGAACTTTTATACAAACTCGGAAAATAAAAATGGGGGTTGTTACCTCACTTGTTGAGGGCTTATGTAATGCAAATACTAGAGTTTGTGGTTACACCAAGGATAACTTGTCATTAAAAAAATATCACAATTAAATTAACTACTAAGTATGAAATTTGCACAAAAAAATGACACAAGTTCAACTTTATATTGATAAATACTTTAAGGTGCAAAACTTTACAAATAAACTCTCAATTATAAAAATACTTCCTTCACTCCATTAGAGTATGGGGTTTTTGGCTTCAAATCTATCACTTGACGGTAATTGCAACTTAGCAAGTGTAATTATTTAAATTAGTATTTGTCACTTATGATACATGTACTCGGTACCAACTCGGTCTAAATACTCTCTTTAGTAAATATGTCTGATGAATATTCAAATGAGCACAAAAAGAAAAATTTGATCAACTCAGGCTACTCGAGTCAAAATTAAATTGACTAACCAAGTCAGCAACCTTGAATCAATGATTCAACTTAACAAGGCAAAGCAAGTCTGCAACTCAACTGGGTCAAGTGAACGAGCCAGCTGAACTGAGTTGGGCGAGCACGTGGACTCAACCAAATTAGTAAGTGGGCTGAACCATGCCGGGAAAGTACATGGACTCAACAAAACTAGGCTAGGAAGGGGGTTGAACCGAGCCGAGCGAGTGCATGAACTCAACCAGACTAGGCTAGCAAAAGAGTTGAACCGAGTTGGGTAAGTACATGGACTCGACCAGACTAGGCTAGCAACAGGGGTGAACCAAGCTGGGTGAGTATATGGACTCAACTAAACTAGGTTAGTCTTTTTGCTTAACAAACCTAAAAAATACACCAATGATTCGGTGGACAGACTTCGATTTTTTTCCCTCAAAGTCTGCCAAATTTTGGCCTGACCTCTTAGAGATCCATCCAGTTTGTGAGTGAAAAATATAAATGAGAGACTTTATTTATATGGTACAGAGGGGTGCGGCTAATTACTAGGAATACCTAAGAAATATTCTTTTATGTTTGGCTTCCTTACATGCAAATCCGACTTTGGAGAAGATTTTTAGTTATCTTTGAGATTTTATTTTAATTTTATCTAAAATTTATCAAAAAAATGCACAAATAAATCTTAGTTGGTTGTGTCCAATGGCAAATCAGTAAATAATTGAACTTATTCAAATTACTACAAACCTCTACCACCCCCACATTTCCAATTTTGCCAATTCAAGGCTTTATTCTTCCCTGTATGACCATATAAGTTATCTCTTCATAGCTCCACAGTTTTCAAAATAAGTACCATGGGTCGCTCCTTCATAAATCACAAATCAAAGATTTATTCAATTTAATTGATTATTTTTTATCTTGACACTATTTTTATGTTGAACCGTAATCATACAAAGGACATCGAGTTGGACGATAGAGGTTAAACCAAATTGGATCAACAAAGTAAAATCCTTGATAGAGCTTAGATTTTACATTGCACGTTTACTGATTTATTGGTTTAGTGACCGTTTTAAATCCTGAAAATTTCTATAGACCTTCTACACATTGTTTAATGCTCAAATTAGTGTTCTCAATGTTTTTTTATATTTATTGGAATTATTTGTGATGTATACATGTATATTATTATATAATTGATAAATAATCTGTTTATTGTTGGTTGCTACAGAACTTAGTCTATGAATAATTCAGGCTATCCTAAATTGTTCTGATCTATGTACTATTATTTATTAGACTCACAGTTTTTGAGTGTAGGGTTTTGACCAATTGAACGCTTAATTGATGGCTATTTAGCTTATTACTGTTTAATTAAGTGATCGTTTCATTGTTTTAACTGATTGTTAACTGTTTGGCCAATTTGATTGAGTTGAACAAATTAACTGATCGAACATTTTGATTGATTTAACCATTGACTATTTGACTACTTGAGCAAATGACTGTTTAATGTGATTGTTTGACTATGACTATTCATTGATTGATTAATCAGATACTTTATCGGCTGTTATAATTGTTACGGATAGGGTACGCTGTACAACATGAATTGCATGTCATATTGACCGTGACTCAGACAGGGTATTTGACTAGGTACTTGGTGATGCTTGTTGATGTTGACAGATCACTAGGATTGATAAAGCAAATTAATTGAGTTGGGTTAGATTGACCAAACTTAACACACAATCTTTAAAAATTCATATATCTTAAACTACGTTTCAAAAAGTTCTAAAATTTTGTAGACATAAAGTAGACGTCTTAAGGAATCTAACAAAAAAGAATCAAGTAAAATGAAGTTTTAGAGAGTGATAGTATTTACAACGTCAAGGGGTAGATTGACCTTTTACATGTCCATAAAATTGGAATATTTTAATAAGACAAATTTGTGGTGAATAATTGTAAAACCCTATTTTTGGGTTAGGGTTTTACCCCATTTTAGTTTTTCCTTGTTCGGGTCAGTATCAAGTCGGTTTGAACGAGCTCGAGCCAGACTAATTTTTAGAATATGAGTATGAGGCCCAGATGACTATATGAGCATGTTATGGAGGTTGAGTATGCCAGACATGAATATGATAGTTTTAGATATTGAGTTATCGGTGTATACACAAGGTCTACATATGTTTTTTATGAGTTAGTGAGAATTTTGGGCCTAGATCTAAGTCGTTGCAGCGTTTAGTATCTGTTTGGGATTTTTGGATATTTCATTTGCATGTAGCATAGGAATTTTGGATCACTTGATTGTGCCCCTGTGGGCCCAACTTGATTGAATTCAGGGTTTGAGGCCCATTTAACCTTCTTACCTCGATTCCTGCCTATAGAGTCAATTTCAGGACTCGAGTCAGTTTCGAGTTTGGACGGTCTCGATCCGAACTTTTTGTCTATATATATAGTGCATGTACCCATAGGTGGGCCCCACTAGGCCACAAGTTTTTGGACGTCCTGATCATGCCAGGTGGCAAGATCTAAGCCATCCACTCAGCTTTATCTTCACCCATTGGTTTCTAGAGTTTCCACGATTTTGAAATTTTCCACTATTATGCCGCCGCCACTTCGGCTTGCAGCCGGCATGACCCCCGCCCTCCTCGAGCCACATCATTGGTATGGCTGTGACTATCTTGCGATCGGCTACCAGTCCGTACCCACCATCGCCATCAGAGCTGCTTCACTAGCCACTGGCAATGGTGTTTTCAGTGTCATTTTTTGTCACTACCCAGGGCCATTTTCCGGCACCGGCGAGCCACCACTGGCCAGTCCGTACCCACGATGACCGCTGCAGCCACGATCGCCACCGGCGACGTCACCTCACCCGGTGGTTCCCTTACTTGCTGTTTTTCAGCCATCCAGTGGCCAAAATCCATCAGTCGTCACCACCACCACCTCTGCCTTGACACCACCTTATGATCCTGACCAACGGCAGCCTTCGTCGCGCTACCGTGGCCGTATTCCGGTGACAGGCACTACCACCCCTACTCCGGCTCGCTTACCCATACCCGCGTTTCTCTCCGCGTCCGCCTGGCTAGCCAAGTCTGCCTGCCACCAGCCCATGTCTAACTCAGCCTTCCTGTTCAGGTTTGTCCTTCTAGCCCAGGTTGGTTCAACCCTTTCAGTTTGGTCTGGTTCAGCTTGGTTCTATCCGGCTCAGCTCATTTTCGGCTGTTTCTCGACCGTTTTTCGTAATTCAAGAACCCATACATTAGTTTAGATGCATATTCACATGATTTAGTATGATTAGATGTTATGATGATTTTTCCTTATTTATTGTTTTATTTAATTATTTAATTATTTATTGATTTATTATTATTTATTTATTTTTATTTATATGTTTATAATATATGATGAATGTTTATATGTTTATTTGTTATTATTAAAATTATATTTACTTATGAATATTAGTCTTATTATGTTTATTAAATTGTATATATATATATATATATTCGTTATGTGTATGTTATTATTTGTTTGTATTTTATTATGTATTCTTGTATTGTATAACTATGATATTATTAATATTCATTATCAATGAGTATTAACTATTTATTTATTTATTTATTGAATTATTATATATTTATTTATTTATATGTTTACTAGCACATGTATTTATTGATATTTACTCGTGTTTACCTGTATATTTATATAGTATAATTATATTATTATTTTATTATTAGAGTATTGTTTATGTTTATTTATTTATCATTTATCTAATTATCTATGAGTGCAATTTCTTCATTTATTTATTTATTTATTATTTATTATTATTATGTTTCGATTTGCATTCCACATGTTTAGCTATAAGTTTGTTAGTATTGTTTTTGTTGTAATGTATTGATGATATGAGCACACACCACAAGCATGCTTCATATAGAAACATTAGTATTTTACTTAGTAGTGGGTTCCGATGTAGCCTTTGAAGTCCGAGCTCGTCGTAGATGTGCAAATACACTTGGAGCTCGGACCACATGTCTGTAGGACTCTCCCCTCTCTGCTTGACTCCTTGCATGTTGAGTTTAATCGTATTTTATACGTAAGATGACATCAGCGGTATTTTATTGCATCCCTCCAATGTCGGGCCATTTAGCTGTGTTTTCTACTCATGTTTCATAAAATTATAAGGATGAGATCGCTTGTTGGTTTTCGAACTAAAGCTCTAGAAATATATAATACAAGCCTCTTTCCTAAGCCTATTATATAAGTATGTGCATTTATTGATTTCACGAATAAGAGAGTGAACGATATGGAAATATGTATGAATCACACTAGTACTCCTTCAAACCATGATGTAGTGCGGTGTATGATGGTACTGTGTAATGAAGTTCATTTCTGGAATTTGTGGCACTAACGTAACTGTTCCTTTTGCCACTCGAGTACTATGGCAGGTGATATGGAAGATGTGAGGGTATAAATGTTATATGTATGAATATAATTATGAGCCACACATGTGAGCTTATACTTGTTTAAGTATGTTTGCTTACCGCTTAGTGTGAGGCAATCTTGAAGTTTCATAAGTTTTTGTGGGTAATAAAATACCAATTTGCCAGATTGTATTAGTTATTTTTCAGACTAGTAACATTTGTTATTGACGGTTTTCATAAAATATATATAGGTCTTGCAAATCCTGTGTTGACTTTGGTGGGAGGACAGATAAATGCTCCACACACTTGAGCTCAACACATTTATTTCTTTTCTTACTTTTACTTTTATGTAATATGTTTTAATGACTATTTAATAATGTCTTTCATTCTCATTTCAATCTATTCCATTGATCGAGTCGTACCGATCGACAACTTTATACATGACTCGACTCGATCGCAACATTCCTAATTCGGTTCTTAAGTGAACCGAAATTGAGGTGTTACAATAATAAGGTTAAGATGATATTTTAAAGATTTATAACTCTTAATTGAGGTGGAGTTAAAAGGAAGTTATCCCTTTTAGATAAATACAAATGTATTTTGATTTTTATTAATTAATTGGAATGGAATACCTAAAATACCCTTATTTAATTGTGTTTACTAGTATATAAGCCGAAGAGAGAGGTCGATCCATCCCTCTAAAAATTTTTGACCCTGAAGGAGGAGAGGAGGCGGTTAGGCTTTTGGTAATTCTTTGTTTTCCCACATTCCATGGTTTATTCATCATATTTATATATTTTTATTGATTAGGATGTCATACATGCATGAATTATAATTGTTGTGGATGGGATCTGATTTATGGAGATCATGGAATAAGATTTTTCATGGACCAATGATGAAAGTTGAAGGAGAATGATAATTGGCAAAGAATTCGAAAGATTTGAATTCTTGTGCATAAATTGCGATTTAAATTCTCATGTTATCTAAGAATATGTTTAATTTCTTGAATTTATATGATGTATGGGTGTAATTATGTAAGATATAATCAGTAAATAATTTTAAGAATGATAATTTGGTGATTTAGTCGAGTTAGATCAACTTTGATGCATGATATATACAATTTTGGTAGTAAATTTCTGGAAAGATTTACTTTAATAGTAGATTTATTAAAAATAGTTAATTTGATGAAAATCTATCATAGATATATCTAGAATCATCATATGAACTTGTTGGCATGAAAATGAATCAAACTTGATTGATAAATGCCTGAAAAAGATCTCAAATTCATGAAAAATTCTGGAGTGTAAAAACTATTAGATGGATTATGGATGGATTATCTATTATCTTTATTAGTGGACTTTTTATTGTTATCTGCTTTTATATATATATATATATATATATTTATATATATGATTTGGGATATTGTATTGCATGGTAGTGGAATATGGTTAGGTTTATGGGATTGGATAATTGTTATTCAACATACTATTAGTTAAAGAATATATTGTGATTGCTAATAAATTTAGTTGTTGCCTTATAAATAATTATTTCTTCTAATGTACATGTTATACAACTTATTTGATTGTTTTAATAATCCGAACTTACTCTTTTGTTGGGGTTTGGATTTGTATGTTACTTAACTCCCAATTCGTGTTGGGTTTTCCAAGCGAGATGGTACAATTATTGTCTTTGTTACTGATACCATTACTATGGTTGTACTGTTATTGTTACTGAACCATTGGTGACGTTGTTAACATTACCGTTATTTTTACCATGTGTGCTATCGCCACCATTACCGTTATCGTTGCTGTGTGGTTATCATTATTGATGAAGTTACTGATAAGATTATCGAAAATGTTATTGTTATGGTTGTTGTTACTATTTCTATTATTGTTACTATTTTTTACTATTATTGATAATGTTATAGTTATTGATGCTGATATTATTATTGCTATTATTATTACTGCTATTGTTAAACTATTATGGATACTATCACTATTACTGTTGTTGCTAATATTGTACCTATTGACTGGAAGTCTAGGTAATTACTATTATTGTTTTGCCTATTGACCCTACAGTATTTTTAGGGATTATGGATATGATTTTGTTTTGTAATGTTATACTAAACTGTAATGTGCTGTGCTACTACATTGTTTGCACCATATTGAATCATGGTATCATTTTGTGTTGTACTTGTGGAAATGTCTCACTGTGAGTGAGGTACCTTCTCTCATTGAACTATGATATTATATCATATATATTTTCTGTAATGGTATAAATAATGTAACATTGTTAGGTTATATAGATGTATGTGGGCCATAATACTCTAAAATTTGAAGCATTGGAGTTGTTTGCTATTTGTAATGACCCGCCCGTTCCGAACCCGGAGCCAAGTGTTACTCTACGAAACTAAGTGTCTCGAAATTAATTTTTTATTAATTTTCAATTACTTTAAATATATTATAAGCTCAAAATAATTTAAGCCCATGAACCGAACCAAATCCCACTACCATGGAAACAATCTCGAGGAAAGAATAGTCTAATAATAGAGTCCTTCAGTTGTCCCGACTCTATATATCCTTCCATGCTCATACCTGCAGAGGCAATTCTGCATTAGTGATAAAACCACTAAGCCAGATAATTAAATGAAACAAGTAAATATAATCCCTATTATTATTTTTCGAGACTTTTAGTAGTTATGAGCCTATGTTGTGCTCCAATTATGCTGGGAGGGGTGGCAACCCTATCCAGCTACAATCCCATGCTATGTGGCCCAACGGCTTGTAGTTACCGATATTTACCATTGACTCACCCTCTCAGTATCACAAGTGCATAATGAGTCGTCTTGCTCCACTGGGCTCTGTCACCCCTTTCGGTATGGGGGCAGGTATTTAATCTTTTAGGGGGTGCTGGCCTGTGTCGAATTAAGTCAATTCATTGACCCCAATTGCGCTCGGCGCATGGTGGTCAGATATGAACTCAAGTCGACCAAGACTCCTACATAGTAATTTTTTTAAGGGTGCGGCCCGTGTAAGACTGAGTCAATTCTTTGACCCCAGTTGCACTCGGTGCATGGTGGTTGAATCTGGGCTCAGGTTGACCAGGGCTGCCAAAAAGGGAAAATGCAACATTTCAAATAATTATACGGACTTGGATAGTTCGTAACTAAACTCGCAACTGTAACTGATGATCCTAATCTGAACGAAAAAATAAAATTATACATAAGCATAATTTTATTCGAGTAGAAATGGATTCAACTAATTGACTTAATAAATCCTTATTAACCTTTGATAACATAAAGCATATAGCATTCAACAATATTAAACATTAAGTTCTTAACCTTTACAACAAGCCTAGCTAGGTTATTAATCACTTATGTGACCTAATCACTTAAGTCATACTTTACATTTTAAAATTAATTATTTAAATCAAAATTCATACTTAACTAATGATAAATAATTATTAACTTATAACCAAGTATTTAATTACCTTTATTAGTATATTTTCCTTTGAGACGATAATTACTTAACCAACGATCTCAACGCTTTAGCTTACGAATTTAAATCTTTAATTACAATCATTATTAACACCAATTTAGTGAGTATTAGATACTTAATTCACTAAATAAAAGCTTGGGTATTCCTATAATAATTTATTAACTTTTTATAAACTTTGAATATTTAACCAGCAATTAAATTGTTCTATTAAATTATTTAAAATGATTTGTATTATCCTAACTCAATGATAATACTAATTTAAATTATTTTAAATTGTTCAACTCAATAAAGACTCGAACTTTATTTATTTTCCATAAACTATTTAGGTTCAGCGCTTGTGATCAGTGCACTATTATAGTTTAATAGCATATTTTTCTACCTTACTAACTTGTTATTAAAATAATCAACTTTATCTATCTAATATTAAGTTTAATATGGTAAAGGTGAAATCTTTATTTCATTAATCACTTATAACCATCTGATTTAAATTAATAACTTATAGTACACCGATTAAGTATCAACAATTTATCATTACCGTAATTTTATTACTCATGGAGATTTTGTACATTAATTAATTAGCTTAGACACCTTAACCCATAATCATTAGAAATAATAATTTTAACACGAGTTATGTTATAATGTTTGTCATTTGGTTGTTTAGTTACATAGGTAGATATAAGCTTTGCCATATGTACGTCCACGTCAAGCCTTTGGGTTTTTTAAGGATCTATTATGAGTTAGTATTATTCTTGACTTGAGCCACTGTCGAGTCAAATTTTATTTACAAGTTTGCCACCGAAGTGTTTCTTCTTCCCTGCTAACACTTCTCTTCTCCAAACCCCATCCGCCCACCATACAAGTTGTCGCTGCTGCCGATCGCCTCAGGTCGCTGTTGATTGTTTCCGCCCAGCCCTGCTGTGCCGTCGTAGTGTCGCCCCGACCAACCCTAGCCGCCCTGACGCCGGCATCACCACACCTAGTGACGCGCTCGCGTTGTCGATTCAGCCGCCGGCAAGCATTGCCGCCGCAATCGGGTGGTCGCCTCAATACCCTTGACCCTCTAGCGATCTTCCTCGACTAGATCGGAACCCATTGCCCCCTAGGATGGCCGGATCTCTTCACCCATCGCCGTCACCTCTGTTTTTGCCATTTGCTACCCCAGGCCGGCATCCATGCATGCGAGATTGGCCATAAACTGTTCGACGAAAAGAGATTAGGATCATCCTCCAACGTCGGAACGACCATCGCCATGAATCCCGGTGAGGAGGTTGCCAACGTGGACTGTGCTGGCAGCAAGACGAGGTTTTTGGGCTTGAAATTCTGCTATGTGTTGGAGAAAAAAGATGCAGCACCAGGTTGCAGAGGAAAGCCACCGCCTTTGTCATGTTCTTGAACTCAGTCCCACAACCGGAGCAACTCCATCAACCCATCGGAGCGAGAGACAAGGCAAGCCAACCCTTCGACCAAACACCCAAAGGGGCCGTCAAGAAATGTGGGGATCCCTGGCAACGCTTCCCCTGCTATTTTCCATCTTGTTGAACTTACGAACTCATTGACCATGGATGAATCTTAGTCGTGGAATTTAGTTTGGTTTTCTTGTTGATTTAAAACCTTAAAGTTCCTATGATTATTAAAACTTATGATTAATTAAGATTAGTGTAATTTTGATAACAATTTATAACATTAAAATCAACCATTATTAAAATAGATCATGATATCCACCAACAAACAACAAAATAAATAAACAGTGATGTCTAAACATGAACTCTACGTGCTTGCACATGGAAGAAAGAAAAAGAAAAGAAGATAGGGAAGGTACTAAAACAAGAAGGATGCTCACTTTGGCAAGGAAGAGGAGAAGAGATTTGGAACTCAGGATGGTGAAGAAGAATTTAATCGGGTAGAGATGCTACCCAACTCCCTTAAAATATCCCACTCTCAAAAAAAACTCCAACGTTCTATCCTTCCCAAACCCACTAAAAGATTTTTAAAGAACATAATCAGTTATAATTATATCATTCATTGTACCGATATGCTAAAAGTCATAATTTATTAATTCATAATATTGATTTTTTCAAGAATTAATTTAATTAAATAATATTTATGATTCGTTCTTAAGATTTATAAAATCTTAAATAAAATAGCCTAATTATTATTATTAATATTATTATTTTTCAAAATTTTACAATATTGCTCGATAATTAAACTTTTTGAGCTGATGATATTAATAGACCTTCGTCTATAGATTGGACTAGAACTAAAAGATAGGATTGATGTTGTTTGTATAACTATTAGTGACTAGTCAAATAACATTGAGACAATACTTTAACCTGTGTTTATTAGGTTAACTCATATAGATTGTCAAACTATATTAATGGGTTATTAGGAGGGGAGCATTGCTTTATCCAAACCTGTGCGACTCTAACATGATATGATACCATTATTATTGTGGTTATCATTATTATGTATAAATTAGCCTCGGGAAATATATAGAGATGGGAGAGATTATAGTCTCTTTATCCACTGCCCGGTAGTAATTGGATTGGACATGTATGATGGCAATATTATAGTGATTTTCAAAACTACCCAGTTTACTAATTGATTACTGAAATAGTTTACTGATTAGATGAGTTGACGGTTGCCATTATAAAACATAATAAGCATTGACTCCAATATTCACCAATGCAATTGATAGATTCAGACTACCAACAGACTGTACCATCACTATCACATACCATAGGCCTTGGGGATGACCTAGGCTGATTGATGCAACTTCTGTAACCCAGGACTATAGATATTGAGTTTTCCATGATAGGTGTCCCTGTTGAGTACGGGTCTAAACTCTTCTGCCTATGTGTTATGGTCAGGTACAGAACCTATGACCCTTTAAACCGCCTAAGTCTAGCTGTAACTATATAAATGCCATCACTATGAGATATGGATACTGTATAGTGTGATCGTATTGGCTGATAGAATGTTA
Source organism: Piper betle (assembly GCA_033002965.1). Lineage (NCBI taxonomy): Eukaryota > Viridiplantae > Streptophyta > Magnoliopsida > Piperales > Piperaceae > Piper > Piper betle. Next base: position 30,001 of record JAURVB010013005.1, read on the forward strand.
CTGTATATTGTTATCTTGATTGTCTGCATAACGTTATTGTAATTATCTTACTGTATGTCATTACGGTTTAGTGTTTTGCTATTGTATTGTATACTATACTGATACAACTATTGTCATCATTGCTGTATTGTCTTTATACAGATATTGCTACTAATACTGCTACAAATATTAATACAGTTATTGACACGATTGTTGTTACTAATATTATTATTGTCCCAATGATTGTTATGGACACTGCTGATGTCCATTATATTAATCACCTTGATAAATTTCTAAGACGAAATTTCTTATTAGACGGGAGATTGTAAAATTTGAGCTTCACATAGGATTTTACCCTATTGATTTGAGTTAGTTCGGTTCAATCTAGTCTCATCTGAGCTAGTTTGATTTATTAACCAAATATAACCAGTACTCGATTATTTGATTAACATTTGTACTGTACTGTTTACTAGACTCTTTGTTGTGTTGAGTTGGTTGATGCTTCTTTTATCAGTTACAGATTTTGTAATTACTTTGGGATTTTATGGAGCACTTGACGATGTGCATACTTATTGATTAGACTATGTTGAGTCTTACGATTATTTATTATCTCTTGTAAATTATGGATAAAATGGATGACTTTGTTGCAGTTGCGACTTCGTTTCGGTTCCGATGGTATATTATACATATACCTAACTTTGGACGGCCGAGCGCCTATATACATCCTAATGTTGCCACATGTCAAGCATGCAAGAAGTACTGGGCATCAGGCAATGCGCTATTCTCTGATAATTTTTATCATAAACGAATTTGAAAATCTACTCAACTGATTTATTGGGTAATGCCTCTGATTTGGTTCTTTTGGAATCCGGGTTGGACCGTTACACTTAGGGTGTAACACCCCAAATCCGGTTCACGCTCGTGAACCGAACCGGCATGTTACAAGCCCCGGTTAGGTCGGCTAACCCGAACCTAACTCATGCGAATCCAATCTCGGCGTCTTAAGATGAAGATACGATCCGTCATGAAGATCCAACTTGGTATATGCATGTGTGAATGTATAAAACCCTAACAGGATACTACATTGATGACATGCAACCAATTTTCACACCATCACAATTACGAGTAAAATCGATGAAAATTCTAAAGTAAAACTGACAGAGTCTCTCATAAAAGTACAATTATGGGCCCACCTTGTCAAAATAATGTATATATAAATATGTCGGCATGCATTAACAATCACACAGAATCTCATTTATAACGTATTCATTCTGAAACTTGGGTCTCAACCCACTAAGCTTCCGCTGCGCAACTCTAATCATATTTTGCATTCTGTTATCGTGTCTTAGCATTTCATTCACATCATATCATCATGCTCAAACATTTAATCATAGCATGTGTATAAAATAACATCACAACAAAACATTAAACATTCAATCACCCAATGTGTGTGTGCAGAAGACCTTATTACTCCTCTGTCCTGGCCGGCCCATCCATCTCGTGCTTAACACCTACATATATATAAGAAAAACGTCAGTAACAAGCGTTACTGGTCCGAAAAGAAAATAACTATAGCAAACTGGATATGAGAGCAAACTCTCATATGAAAGAAATCATCATATACTCCACGTGAACACTCTGAAGGGCACTACTGAGGTGCCACTAGGTTGCAGACCCAGTAGCATCCCGAACTTACTGCTCTGCTGCTGGTACTGTGCTACTCTCAGCACTTCTTTTTCTGTACTTCTCGTGAAACTTTATCCTAAGCCGTCTCCTTACCTCCATATTTCTCCTGGCCTTGAGCACGAAGGCCGAGTACTCTCAGGCAGTCACCTTTAGTACCCTTTGAACCACAAGTCCGGACATGCGCTGTACTAAACAGTACCCGTAAACTTCTACGTTCTCCGAGTGTGAGGAATTCAAACGCGGAGTTGTCAGGATCCCTCGGGAATGGAACAGTCCACTGGCACTAATCCAGAGCATGCTTTGACTGTCACGGCATCCTCTGCATGGTACGTGCAGTCGATTTCTCCATCTCTTCTCACTGAAAACGCAAAAACTACATATATATAGGGCTGGGTAGGGATTCATATAATAGGCCCGAAGGCAACTTGTGGTGGATCTTGTTTTCGAAATCAACCTCGAGGGAT